>NBIV01000384.1:0-50531 GCA_003194525.1 Gracilariopsis chorda
GTGGACTTGGTGTTTTTGCCGCTTTCGCGTGTTTATGATTACTACCGCTATTAGCGGGTGTCTCAGCCCTCGGCGGATCCGCACTGTGCGCCAGGTGCACACCTGTGCATGCGCCGTGTGCCGCCCAAGGCGTGAGTGGACCACGTGTGACACGGATAGTCAAGAGGAGGTTGGCACCACGGTGTGGACATTTAGTTAATTTATTTTATTATTAATTATTTATCTACGCTACAGTAGGGAGATTACTACACTATATAGTGGCTCGCGCGACCTCGCCCTGACACTGAGTAAACTTCCCAACCAGGGTTCTTGGCTCTAAGTCTTTTCCGCTTTCGCGAGTCTTCTACACTCCTCGGAGGTAAAGCCGCGTTACTAACGGTAGACCTATCCACCCTGCGTCACTAGGAGTATCACCGCCTTGGGCACTTGTCACTTAATTCACCACCGCCGTGTTCTCGCCCCTGTATAGGGTTCCTTTGTACCTTTTTCCGTGGTCCCGTTGGCCCACACCCCCGTCGCCCCCAATCAGGCATCCCCCGTATTTCCCTTACCCCACTCTCGTGGTTCCTACCCCTTTGTGTGGTTGCTCGTCACCGCTGACGCGTGTCTCTCGTGCCGGTATCCCGTGACGTCTTCCCCCACTTACGTGGACTCGTACTCCTTGGAAGGGCTGTTTTCCCATTCGTGGTGATCCTAATCCTACCGTTTCAACTCTCCCCGCTTGGCGTGAGGGTGAGCCTCGGCTTTACAACCCGACTTCGTCGTGCTCATCCGGAGAGGCTCCGTTCGCTGTGTTACCCTCCAGAGGGGAAGATTCCAAACGTCTTCGTGTGTAGTCCCGCTTGCGGGTATTGCACTACAAAGTGGTCTCCCGACCTAGAATCGGAAACGGTTAGGTTTTGTATACCTCTCCTCGGAGATTCACTGTCCAAACTTTTGGTTTCTTACCACTTCGTGGGAGTTTTTGGTCTACACATGTCTCGGCGACCATCCTCCGCCGAACCCGTTGTCACGCGGAGTCGTTCCGTCAGTGACGTGGAACAGGCAGAGATCTCGAAGGTCCCCGCTGGCCACCCTCGACGTGCCACTTTGAAAGGCAAGTCGAAGGGCCAAGACTCGTCGAGAGCCCAGAAACCCCCGCCTAAGGCGTTGAAGGACGCTCCCAACTCTGATGTCGACCCGGCCTCTGCCGATGTAGCTGCACCCCGGAGGGGAGACCCCGATACCGACGCCCCCCTAGTGTCCAAGCGCAGCTTGAGGAGATGCGTGAAGCACAAAATGCCCTCGTGGAGGAGTTTGAAGTCCTGCGTGTCAGGTTTGATACCTCTTCTATGAAGGATTTGGCTGAGGACATTCGCCTTTTAAGGGCGGATGTCAACACTGTGTTGGAATGTTTTGGTGGCCCTGCCAACTATGTTGAGAATGTGGAAACCCGATTTGATCGTGTCAGTGCCCGTCTGAGGACGTTGGAGCAAACTATCTTGATGGATGACAACGTCCCGGGTGAAGCCGCTGCTGTCTCGCAAAAAGCGAAGCGCGAGAAGAAAGATTCTACCCGCCGCACTCGTAAGAAGCAGCCCAAGCACGATCCCGACTCGTCGGATTCCTCCCTATCTTCACAGGATTCAGACCATTCAGATGGTTCGGTGTCGTCGGATTCTTCGTCGGACGAAGATCGTCGCCGACGCCCGTCCCATTCTAAACGGTCTTCTTCCACCCAAGGTGTGATTCGCCCCCGGAGGAAGGGAAGGAAACACTTAGGATTGAGGGAACTCAAATGTACTAATCCCCTCTACAAGAGGTTGGTATCGTACCGATATTATCGGCTTGAGGACTCCTCATTGGATCGTACACCCCGCGGTACGGGTAAGGTGAAGGACTGCATAAAGCGTATGCAGCTTTCCCTTCGTAACCAGTCCTTTTCTGGAGAGGATCCCATATTGGTGTTAGACTTCTTCGGAAGGTTCGTTTCCGAAGCGGACATACTTGGTATGAACAAAGGCCAGGCGTTTATTGCCCTACCGTATTTTCTACGTGGACTCGCCGAGGATCAATACAACTCTGTAAGAGGTTCTTCCCGAGCCTCCAAAGGAAGTGTAACGTGCTGGCCGGAAGCGGTTCAGTACCTCTTGCGATCCTACGCGACGAACAACGCTATTCAAGCGGCTATTCTCGCTTTACGCGATACCCGCCAGAAATCTGGAGAGACGGAAACCGAATTCTCGGTACGCCTTAATAAGGCTTTCCACAGGTGTGGCAATGTTTACTCGTCTGGAGAGCGCTGCACCATGTATATCGATGGATTAGATCCGGCAATCCGTACGCTGGTGGCCCGATATCGGGAGGATCGTCGTAACACCACCTATCTGGAGTTGATTCAACACGCGCAAGCGGAAGGCGATGCACTTCGAGCTCGTATCCCTGCATCGAAGTCTCGTCCCACCAAGGCGTTGATGATGGAAGCTAGTTCACCATCTTTATCACTAGCAGCGAGTGGACGCCCTTCAAGGGACTACGATAACGTTTACCTCGCTCAGGCCGGTGCTCAGTCTATTCCGACAACGGAACTGCCGTCCACGACGGATGCGTCCTACGACACAGCTCAGGAGAATTCCCTGCTGTATGTTGACGGACCCCGTGTTCACGGACCTCGCATTCCCTATTCGAATGGTGCCCTCCGGCAGAGTCGTCCCGGATGGAAGGATACCCGCCCAGCGGTGAGACACACGGATGCTCGTTCCGGTCAGGCCCCCCCACGCTCTGGAGTCATATGCCACATATGTTACGAACACGGTCACATTTCACCGGACTGCATCCTCACTTTGAGAGAAGTAACCCGAGTGATCGGTAACTATGAAGCCCTTACTCCAGCGGAGAAGCAGACCGTTCCGATTGCATCGTACTTACGAGCGAAGACGGACTTCCCCCGGAATATCCCGGATACGAACCCGCGACACGCGTTGCTTTCCCCTGCTGAGCAGGTCACTAACCCCCGTCTTGTTCGACAAGACAACCCCGCTAGCGCTCCACTGCTAGTGGTTCAGGATTCTGAGACCCCGCCTCAGGCGGAACGGGCTCAGGAAAACTGATTTCGGGAGTCTCCCCTACGGGAGTGGCGCCCTCAGAGTTGAGGTTGAAGGCGCCCGAGGCGTCACTGCCTCGCTCCCCGGTCAAAATCCTTACTAGGAAACAGGCCGTCTCAGACGTGAACTCTGAACACTTTAGTGTTCTGCGTCGACCGTGGAAACGTGTTCGAAACAACCGGTTCCCGGACAGAGTTTTGGTAATGGCCAAGAGAAACTACAAGGTATATGCTGACCGTGGCCTTTCCACCCAGTTTATGGTGCGAGTTCTCACTGTTTTGGACACAGGTGCACGCCCGAACTTCATCGTTGAGTCGCTCCTGCCACCGTTGTTGCAGTCTCAGATCCGCCATGGCGTGATGTCGCGGATGCGAATGATAACCCGTTATCAACGGTTGGGACAATCGACCTGGGCGTGCGCCTTGGCTCCTTTCTTGTGAAACTCAACTTTATTGTTTGTCGGAAACTTGCTGCCCCTTTGATCTTGGGATGCGACTTCTGTGACAGATTCGTCGATGCCATCAGGCCCCTCTAAGACGTGTGGAAATGGAAGACGGCTCCTCCGTTCCGATCGTACATCGTCCTCTACGACGTGCCTCGAAGAAGCACGTTCCATTACCTGCTGCGCAGGAACCCCCACCGGCTTCCCGGGACTCTACAAAGCTCCGCGTTGCCGCGTCTGTCCAACTTCCACCGGAATCCCAAGTTTGGGTACGAGTCACCTCCCGTCAACACGGTTTACGAGTAATTCAACCCCTTTCATCCTTATATGATAGGTATCAACTCGCCGTGGCGAATGGAGTAGCTCAAATTGAGCCCGATAAACCGTTCAACGTGCTGGTCGCCAATCTAGGCTCTACGCCCCAGTCACTGGTGAAAAACCAAGTCATTGGTTCGGTAATGCCCCACCCCACCGCGATGGTTCCCACGAGAATGACCGCCGCCGATGTCCTCGGTCTCGTTCACTCTAACGAGGGGGAGGACACTGCCGTCCAAATGCCGAAATGCTCGGATGCTAAGCCGGTTCCAACGAGTTACGACCGGATTGATCCCGTGAAAGAACTCGAGGAACTTGACCTCGGTCATGTGCCGGAATCGCACCGTGGACGTCTCCGTGAGATGCTACGGAATTTCACCACGATTTGGGATGGCCCCCTAGGGGAGATTACTACAACGGAGCACCGGATTGACTTGCTACCTGATACCAGGCCGATCGCTCAGCACCCCTATAGGGCAGGCCCTAAAGCTCGAGAAGAGGAAGAATTCCAAGTGGAAAAGATGCTCCGAGCTGGATTAATAGAACCGGCTCAGTCGCCGTGGGCATCCCCAGTGGTACTGGCTCCGAAACCGGATGGATCTTGGCGCTTTTGCATCGATTACCGTCGACTGAACGCCGTAACCATCAAGGATGTGTACCCGATCCCACGAATGGATGAGTACATCGATTCACTCGGAAATGCTACCGTTTTCACGGCTCTAGACGCCAATTGGGGATACTGGCAGGTGCCCGTCAGGGAACAGGACCGCGACAAGACTGCTTTTGTCTGTCACTCCGGACTCTACCGTTTCAAACGGATGCCTTTTGGTTTGACCAATGCTCCCGCTACTTTCCAGCGTGCTATCGACATACTACTGGCTCGCTTCAAATGGCGTACATGCCTCGTCTACCTGGACGATATCATAGTATTCTCAGATAATTTGGATGACCACCTCACACACGTGAGAGATATCATGACCACGCTACGTGAAGCTGGAGTTACTCTCAAGTTGAGGAAATGTGAGTTCTTTACAGATACAGTGAAGTATCTGGGCCACATAATCCGCCCTGGGCGTGTGATGATCGAGGAAGCTCGAGTTAAGTCGCTCCCTCAAGCGAAGGAACCCGCCACTCAAACGGAACTATGCTCCTTTCTAGGATTAGTCAACGTCTATCGACGGTTTATCCCGAGTTGTGCGGATATGTCAGCACCCTTGAACGCGCTCTTGCGGAAAGGCCAACCACCGAAATTGGAACCCTTTACGTCCGTCGAGACGAAGGCGTTTAACTCCCTCAAGGAGGCTGTAACATCAGCACCGATCTTATCGTTACCGAAACCCGGACTACCGTTTACCGTAGACACGGATGCTAGTGACTACCAAGTAGGTTGCGCTCTCTTTCAGACAACTCCCGAAGGAGAACGAACCCCTATTGGGTATTGGTCACGCTCACTGAATGTTCACGAGCGGAATTACTCCGTCTCGGAGAAAGAGTGTCTTGCAGTTGTGTGGGCACTCTCCACTCTCCGCCCCTATCTTATGGGTGTGAACTTCACCGTTTACACGGATCACTCGTCATTACGATGGCTCATGACAGTCTCTGAACCGTCAGGCCGCTTAATGCGTTGGAGGCTCCACCTTGCGGAATTCGACTTCGAGGTGATCTACAAGAAGGGCACAAAGAACGCTCAGGCGGACGCGCTGTCGCGTTTACTCACGGATGGTGAAACTCTACCCGCTGGGGACGAGGACATTCCTTGCTTCGTCGTCGACGGTCGAGAACCAGAGGCCCCGGACCGTGAACCCGATAACTCGGATGAAGAACCGGAATCGGATGATGAACTGGACGCACTACTCGTCTCGGACGATGCTCAGAAACCCCCACCGGGTAATTTCGTGCCAATACCCCCGGAGGAGATGGTCAGAGAACAACAAGTTGATCCCTTCTGTACT
Source organism: Gracilariopsis chorda (assembly GCA_003194525.1). Classification (NCBI taxonomy): domain Eukaryota; phylum Rhodophyta; class Florideophyceae; order Gracilariales; family Gracilariaceae; genus Gracilariopsis; species Gracilariopsis chorda. The sequence goes on from NBIV01000384.1 coordinate 5,793, forward strand.
CAGATTCGCGCCCGACTTAATGGCAGTGCGCAACTCCCTTTCGAGGTGAATGATGTTGGATACCTCGTCAGGACGGTTCAAACAACCCCACAGGTAGTGGTACCGCATACTCTACAATCTAGAGTGTTGCACTTGTCGCACTATGCGAAACTTGGTGGACACGCCGGTGGACGGAAACTTTACCTCACGTTGCGACGGAGTTACCATTGGCCAGCCATGGCTGTGGACTGCTACGCGACTGTGCGGTCATGCACGGAGTGTGCCAAAAACCGGGTCAAACTCCGGAAGCACTCAACGAAGTTGAAGTTATTTCCAGCACGGGCCCCTCTCGAGTTTGTCGCAATTGTCCTCTTGGGACCGCTGCTCACCACAAAGCGTGGACATAAGTTTTTACTCGTTATCACGGATCGTTTCTCCAAGTTGGTTCGCACCGTACCTTTACGGAAGATATCCGCTTTCGCGGTGGCGCAAGCCTTCATCACCCATTGGGTATTTGTCTACGGACCACCGGTTAACATTCTATCCGATAACGGAAAGCAATTCGCATCGCGATTCTTTGAGGACGTGTGTCGGATTCTCGATATCAAGAATCTGTTCACAACGACCTACCACCCCCAGTGTAATGGGCAAGTCGAGCGGTTTAACCGAACGCTGTTAGCCTCTCTCCGTTCTTACGTTGCTGATCACCCCAAAACATGGGACCTGTACACTGACGCCTTGACGTTTGCGTATAACACACAGGTACACCGTACAACGGGTTTGACTCCATTTGAATTGGTACTTTCGCGTCATCCGCCCGCCGTAGCGTTGGAACCCCAGCCTACGCTGGCAAACTTCCCTTCCGTGAAGGATTATCGCCAACGATGGAAAGCGTGGCTTATGAAGTTAATCCCGGTCGCCCGGAGCTCCATGGCACGAGCACAGGCCGCGTACAAGCGTGATTTTGACTCTCGTGTACGAGGTACAGCACCGCCAATTAAGGAGGGTGACTACGTCTTCGTCCGTAAGGAGCACTGGAACCCTGATAAGGAGAAACGGCATAAGCTCTCACCCGTCGCGGACGGTCCCTACAAGGTCATATCAGTGGATAACGACACCTTAGTGGTGGAAATGAACGACGCTCATGAGCGGATGTCCCGCGATCGCGTTGTTATGGCACCGCCACCCTCCGTAGAGGTTGCTTACCAAGATTAGAACCAACACACCCCAGTGGAACAACCCACATCTGTGGTTAACAGGCCTTCTGTGTTGCCACACCCTTCAAGAGGACTCTCAGATATACCGTCCTTATCGGACGCAGGCCCGAATGGCCTTTCTTCTCTAACGTCACCGCGCGGTGTCTATCCCCGCAATTTGGGCGCTTCTACCACTCCCCATGCCGCTCCATCTAAGGAGGGGGAGGAGAACCATAACTCTCGTCCAGAGACTGAAACCGCTTCGTCGCGTCATGAAAACCGTGGTGCACGGACCTCCGGAAACATCGAAAAGGATAATAGTGGACCGAGAGTTCCGTCTACTGACGTGCCATCTTCGCATTTGCGCGCTACAGCTACCGCTGAACCCTCTCGAGGAAGTTCTACCGCATCTGCGCCAGATCGCACTCCCCACCGGGATTCTAGTCGTCAAAATGCACCACGCAGTGGGAAGTCTCTCGCCAAAGTGAAATCGTTGCAGGAAACTATTCGCGTTCGCGATACTGAACCGGCTGTGCCGTCGAGCGTTGATCCCCATTCCGTGGGTCACGGTTCGTCAACAACAGCTACGCTGGATAATGCAGAGCAGGCCCTCGCGGGATCCTCTGAGCCGACTATACCGGACGTGGTAACTCCTACTGCACGGCAGAACACACCGGCCAGGCCGGGAAAGCACACCGTACAGGACGGAAGGAAAACGACCAGCAAGCTGGAATCTGGTTTAGGACCATCGCGCAGTCGCGAACTCACTCCGAGTGTCTCGGTTGATCCCGACAGTGTCGCCGAAGTCGCACCGGTGACTCCGGAAGGAAAGCACGTCAAAGACGGAAATACTTCGTCGCCGAAGCGAGAAAACATACCGGCAGCACCGTTGCAACCGCCCTCACGTGAGGAGGCGGAACGCAACACGGCGCGGACAACCCTCGACCATCCGTTGCAAACGGCACGTGACCCCGACACCGTAGGGACGGCAAAGGCACCAATTACCGCCCGAGGCGAGTCGACGCGTACTGTACGACGCACCGTGGTGCAACCGACTTCGTCGTCTGAAGCACCCCCGTCAAGACGGATATCTACACACAAACCTGTGGTTCGCGACCCAGATGCTCATCTTTCAGATGCGTTAGAAGCCCCTCAAAGGGTATCATCAATAGAAGCCCCCTCAAGGAGTGAAGAAACCGCGAAGCGGGATACTTTAACCCACAGCAAGGGTCACGATACGCACCATCAAGTGGTCGACGCAAACGGCCGTGCCGAGGACCTCCAGACCCGCGAAATGGATGAACCTACCCGGAAACCGGTTAATGACCCCTCAAAGGGCATGGAAAGGCAGTACCAAGCCATGCCCCTTCCGGGGAAGACTGTCCAACACCCACCAGTGGTGGTAGAGCGTGCCGTGCAGGACGCGATAATGCGAACACGGCGAGGCCGGGAAGTCTACAAACAGGAGTTTGTCGTTGACCACATTGTGGAACATTCTTACCATCCAGATGGTTACATCCAGTACCGCGTACGCTGGTACGGTTTCGGGCCCGAATATGAATCGGATGAGCCGATAGAGCACCTCCCACGTTCGAAAGTGGTGTCATATCATCGCAGAACGCGAACGGGAATCCCGGCATCGGTGATAAACGCCCAAGTGGGATAAGCAAGCCACTGCGGTGGAAGGAAGGAAATGAAGGATCGAGTTGTGGTATGGAAAGGAAGAAAGGAAAGGAAAGAAGAAGGAACACAAGTCAACTTGGATTTTGTTCGATACGATCGATGGAACACCGACTAGTCGAAGAACTACCCTACGTCACAAGGTTGCACCCCCATGGTGAGGGAACACGCCCCCTTACGGGTTGGAACTGCCCCCACCTTAGTGGTTATTTCCCTGGAGTCGGGCTATCAGAGCATCCCGCATCGCGGTGACATCGCCACTGGCCTCGTTACCTCCCAGCCCCACTTGGCGGAGGAACTGAGAGATCACGGCAGCCTGACCCGCAGGGGCCACGTTCGCCTCACCTGGTGTAGAGGACCCACCAGTGGGAAGACCGACCGACGGATTGGACGGCTGACTCGCAAGGGCGACTCCAGGAGCATCCATACCATATGGTTCTCCCTCCGCCTCGGCGTGACCGGCACCTTCGTCGGGCTCGTTGTCGAACATCGGATCCTCACCGTCGTAGACGTTGTAGTACTCATCGGCGTCAACAAAACCGGTCGGATGCCCCTCGGGGATGTATCTCGGTGCAAACCGGAGCTCGTTCGCTTCCTCCGCGGAGATCTCATGCCCCTCCCAAGGGTTGAAGTAGATGAAGTCACCCGCGAGCGGAGTTCGACGCCCTGGCGACAGGTCCTGTATCTGGCTACCGGCAGTACGCCCACTCTGCTCTAGAGGAACTGAAGCCCAGTCAACCTGGTCGATGAAATCGAGGAGCCCCGCTACTTCGTCAGCGTTTGCCTCACCACCTAGTGGGATTCGTAAGTCCAGCGCTCGGATGGCGGCACGGACCCGCAACGGGATGAACCACAGTCTGTACTGGTCATAAACCTCCCAGAGGATGAAAGCCGCTGTGCGGACCGCCCATTCGGTGACCACCACGGACCAGAGCCCGGACTGAGGATCCTCGATGAGGTATGAGCCGTAATACGTGATCACGGGAGGCAACTCGATGTAGCAACCTCGGCACGCTTCGAGATGCGACCACCACGGTGGAATCGGAACGTAGCGACCCCGTCGGTTGACCACGCGGATGCGTTCGACTTCTACGTTCTGATACGGAATCAAATACCCGAATCGGGACCGTGCTTGCCGCTCAAAGCGTACCATCGACAAGACGTTGGCCCTCGCTAAGCGACGCATATAGCGGAATTCAGCCCGAATGATCGGTCGTGTCCAGCACACCGCGTCTTGGCGCGCCGCGGGAATGCTTCTCCACAAGAGTGGTTCCAAACCCGCAAGGCGGTCGAGGTACCCCATTTCACCTTGGGTGCGATACAATCCGATGTCGGAGCCCATACCATCGGGGATGGGATACTCAAAGGGAGCCCGGCGAAGCCGTTGATGAGCGAGTAAGACCAACGCCGCGTGCGCGGAAGCTGCTGATTCCCGACCCCGTCGGATTACCGTGTGCACGGGTATCGCTATGCGATTGCGCCAATCCCACGAAGTGGTCACGATTGCCGGAACGTCCCCCCGGAGCATTCCGTTTCCGTTGGTATACATCGCCAGAAGAGCATCATTGAACACCGCAGTCGGGTGGAACCACGGCGCCAGCCGGAGAGTCATCGCATGTTGCGAAGGCTGCAGCCCGACCAGCATGTCCTACGATGGCCACGCTGCCATTAGATACCCTCCCGTGGGAGCCGCACTCGCATTTGCGCCTGTTTGTTGCGAAGGAGTCGAGAGACCGCTCTGCGGTAGAGGCACGGAATGAAATCCGGAGAAGTACTGTAACGGTGTGTTGCTGCCGGTGTTGCCGTTGTTGTTGCCGTTGTTAATCGTAGATGAAGGAAGCCGAGTAATCGGAGAAGAAGGCCGCGAAAGCGTACGTGTTGTTGGAAGAACCTCGGAAAAGTTGGTCGCAGATTCGCTGTTCGCAGCTAGGTGCTCGTTACCCAGAGTGGGATGGAGAACCGGCGAACCGGACTTACATTTAAGGACCTTGCCCGGTGCTTCCGTCGCCATCGTGGATGTCGTATTCGCACCTCAGGAGGGGGATATGAAGTGCAATCCTCAAGGAGGAGGACTCAGCGATGCCCTGTGGACTTGGTGTTTTTGCCGCTTTCGCGTGTTTATGATTACTACCGCTATTAGCGGGTGTCTCAGCCCTCAGCGGATCCGCACTGTGCGCCAGGTGCACACCTGTGCATGCGCCGTGTGCCGCCCAAGGCGTGAGTGGACCACGTGTGACACGGATAGTCAAGAGGAGGTTGGCACCACGGTGTGGACATTTAGTTAATTTATATTTATTATTAATTATTTATCTACGCTACAGTAGGGAGATTACTACACTATGTAGTGGCTCGGCGACCTCGCCCTGACACTGAGTAAACTTCCCCAACCAGGGTTCTTGGCTCTAAGTCTTTTCCGCTTTCGCGAGTCTTCTACACTCCTCGGAGGTAAAGCTGCGTTACTAACGGTAGACCTATCCACCCTGCGTCACTAGGAGTATCACCGCCTTGGGCACTTGTCACTTAATTCACCACCGCCGTGTTCTCGCCCCTGTATAGGGTTCCTTTGTACCTTTTTCCGTGGTCCCGTTGGCCCACACCCCCGTCGCCCCCAATCGGGCATCCCCCGTATTTCCCTTACCCCACTCTCGTGGTTCCTACCCCTTTGTGTGGTTGCTCGTCACCGCTGACGCGTGTCTCTCGTGCCGGTATCCCGTGACGTCTTCCCCCACTTACGTGGACTCGTACTCCTTGGAAGGGCTGTTTTCCCATTCGTGGTGATCCTAATCCTACCGTTTCAACTCTCCCCGCTTGGCGTGAGGGTGAGCCTCGGCTTTACAACCCGACTTCGTCGTGCTCATCCGGAGAGGCTCCGTTCGCTGTGTTACCCTCCAGAGGGGAAGATTCCAAACGTCTTCGTGTGTTGTCCCGCTTGCGGGTATTGCACTACAATATCCCGTTGCCTACGGTGTGCTCAACCTCCTTGCTCGCCAAGATACCCCTCTTGAAGATTGTTCCCATTGTTGTGGTTTCGCCCGTGTATACGGTATATTTCTCGGCAGTGCCGGGCCTCCCCCGAGCCACTCGCGTGACTCGTTGTCGTCCCTTTCCTTTGTCCCATTCCACCCATATTCCTTTATATTTCCCCTTTCCTATTTAGGATAGTTCCCGCTATCCGCGGCTCATACCGACATCTGTCGTGTGTGCGCCACTGTGTGGAGTCATCCCTCCTCACCGGAGTATTGCATTGTGTTACAGGTTTACCTATTCATCTTCCTGCGCTAGTCGCGAAGGTTGAACTCGAGTTACACCCGACTTCGTCGTGTCATCCCTGGAAGGGCTCTTTCGCTGTGCTACCCTCGTGAGAGGAAGATCCCGAACGTCTTCGGCGTGTTTCCCCATCATTGGGCATTGCACTACAATTAGTACTGGATCCACCCCGAGACCAATATCTACATGGTTGGGAAAACAATTCAGCGAAGGCTATATCGATCATATGCACTTGGAACCTGATCATAAACGACATCAACAATCGTCCCACTGCGCTGCCATTCGACCTAGTACACGCCTCCTCACCATTTCTCATCGGGTTGGACGTGAAACGATTCGCCAATACAATGAACCGCACTGAGCCCCAGCTACTCAGCTTTAAACGACCAATGGATAGTGGTGAACGCGTTTTTCTGATATATATAGAGAACGACACCCATGGAAATGATAGGCTGAGGATAGAACTAATCCCACACTGAACCTCAATGTTAGCCACCCCGATTGTTATGAACAGAGGTGCAGTGGTTGAATTGGTTGGAAGTCGATGGTGATGATCCGAGTTAGAAGTTCGGAAAATCCATCGGGGTTTATATAGAGTTTCTAGTCTAGTTCTATCAGTGCCACTAGTCGATGAAAATTCGTCCGAGTTAAACGGAATGATGCTTGGTGTTCGTGCTGGCCTCCGTACGCGACTGGTTTACCGGGTTTAGTGCCAGATCTAGTCGTTTGATGACTTGGCAAATTCCATCATTGCTGATGATTTGTCATCAGGCAAGGTCTTGAGGATCTGGCATGAACCCAGGGTGCCAGTGATGACTTGGCACGACTCCCTCGGGAATCTTCCATGACCGTTCGATCCCTGCTGTACCGTGTGAAGTGTCTGTCAACGTTTGGAGTAGTAGAAAAAGTGTAATTTAGAGCCAATATGTGCACGTGGTCAACCAAGACTTCTTTGAAAAGAACATGTAGTCATGTCATACTGACAGGGTGTCACGAAGATGTCAACTCGGCTTTGAGACCAGCGTGGTATAACAATTGGGTAACCGATTTCTTCAGCAGATCGAGTAGAATAAAACTAGCTGATTTCTGCACGTTAGAACTGATGCTAGAGCCAACCAACTATACTCAAAGAAAGGTAAATAGTAACTAATTCTAACAGCGATGCCAAATTCCACCCTACGAATCGACAAGAACGCGCTGAAAAAGATACATCAATTCACGAACGCGACTGCCACTGAAATGAAAGCAATACTGAAGGAGGCTGGCAACCTGATGGACGCCCTAAGCCAACCATGTGATGCTATCCATGACGCCTGCGATGTGTGCGCCTCTACTGGACGCCCTGCCCATCGCAAAAACGTTTCTCTCACACAAGTGAGTGAAGCATTCAACGAGTCCGTACAAGCAGATTTTCTCGTCGTTTACATAGAGAACGTCAAATACGAAGTTATTAACATTATTGATGCTGGTAAAAACTACGGCGAGAGGTCCACTGTCACGAAGCAAGACGCAAGCGACTTATGCAATAAGCTGGAGTCGGAATGGATGTATATCCATGGAGCCCCAAAATTCTTCAGCGCAGACACTGAATTCACGAAACCAGTTCTCAAGAAACTCATGAGATCACATGCGATCCAGATGGAAGATCGACCCGCTAGGTGTTCTTCTAAGAATGGCAAGATCGAGCGCAATAATGACTTGTTCAAGTCAATCTTCGCCGGAGTATCTAAAGAGACTCCTATCGCCTCAACGAGAACCATAGTCGCCCGCATGTCCTTCCTGTGCACTCTTTTTCACGTCAACTCGACCTTAAGCTCTTTCCAACTCGCCAGAGGATATTCCACGTCACTACTTGGAATCCCAGCCACTCGGGTTCCAGAAGAAATACTCCATGCTCACAAACGCACAACAGCAACTCGCGCGCTGCAAAAACTTTTGAAAGCACAAAACAACCATCTGGTACCGCCCCATTTCGTCAGACCCGGCACATCTATCTGGGTCTGTTACAATACATCGAAGCAGAACCATCCAATTAGCCACGGTCACGGAGGCTACCGCATTCTACGTTAAATGTAGACGATCATACCGAGCCCGCCGATGAGAGTTGCATGCGAACACGCCCGGCTTGTTCCAGATGGAAAACTAGCCAGCGAGCTACAGGAAGGATTACTAGAAGATATCCTCGCAGACGGAGCACCAGACACAGCGCACAGTATTCAAGACGACTTAGTGGTGGAAAATGAATCAGAACAGATCATGATCGTCATTTTGGCTCCGACTATGCATTAGATGATGAAACATCCTTTTCGTAGCACCGAAGCTCATTCTTCTCCACTACGGTAATTTGCGAACCTTCGCGCGACATCGGGCACGAGAAAGCAGAAGGTCCACCACAAGCATCGGATATACAACTCCAGTCGGACGAGCAAAGCGTCCTCAGTGAGATCTACGCTGCAATTGGAAAGGAACAAGTCACACGCAGAAGAATGGACTGCGCACGGCCATGGATTATCGATAAAGTAGTAGCCAAGGAAATTGAGAATGCATGGGACGGCGCATACAGAGGTACTTGAGAAAGATGTCCCCCCGAACGCTAACGTGACTAGCACCCACGTGGTGTATAAAGTAAAGAAGGAGGAAAAAGGTCAGAAAAGAATGAAGGCCAGACTGGGCCCGCATGGTAACCGCGATAAAGAGAAAGGCAAAATCAAAAACGATTCTGCCAGTACCCATTTTGACGTTATACGCATCCTTTTATAGCTAGCATGTATCCGTAGATTCCGACTTGGATATATCGACAAAAAAGAGGCGTATCTTCAAAGCGGCCCCATCACCAGAGATCTATATGTGCGCCTACCGCCCGAATGGAAAGGCCGTCGTGGAATCATATGGAAGTGGATTAAGCTCCTCTACGGTATCAGCAGGCAGGAAAGCAGTGGGCTATTGTCATCGAGAGCTGGTTATTGAATGAATCAAGTTTTTCATGGAACTTTGGAATAAATCCACTCTACATTTGGCGAGCGGAAGATGGACCAATAGCGCTGCTACTCGCCAAGTTGACAGATGACATTCTAATCTCCGGATCCACCCATGACATATGGGGCTTTGCTATGGAGATTGATCAACGCTTTTGTGTCAGAAAAACGATTATTGACAATGAATTCAAGTTTAATGGATGCAGTACCAAACAGTACGATGATAACACCATTCAACTGTCGATGGAAGAATACACGAAGTCTATGAATCCGATTAGTATCAGCAGAACGCGCAAGGCTATGAGACGACACGCAGCACAAACTCATGAGATTCGATCGTATCGTACCCTTGCAGGAGAGCTCATCTGGTTAGGATACGTATCATTACCACAAGCTGCTTACGTTGGTTCGTTGATGCAACAAAAGATAAGTAGACTCACGTTGGCTCATTTGATTGATGCAAAAAGATGTTGAATAAGCTCAAAACTCATCCACTACTTATCACTTTTCGTCGCTTTATTGGGTATATTTGACAAGATAGAGTGGTTTCTTCTCTGATTCATCCTTTAAGATCTCACACACCTAGATATATGGGCGGACGGGAATAATAACTAAAATGAGATATAGAACAAACGATGACGCAACGATCTATCATATAATCGACTGGTCTAGCGCTAAGCGGAAACAATTATCGTACTCATCATAAGGCGCAGAGTTCTTGCGTGTACTGAGGCAGAAGAACGTTGTTTTTACCTGAACTCTAAGCATAAGTCTATATCACCGATGGACAAGTTCACCCATACTCTACACATTGGTTCAAAATGATTGTTTGACACTATTGCAACACTACAAGAAGGAAAGGAATACAGGCTGATACCAACGGTGTAACGGTTGAGAGACTCTTTTAAAGACCGAAAGATGAATATACTTCGATGGATACAAGGAAAATTCAACGTTGCTGATGCATTAAAGAAATAAAATCCATCTATGCACAGAATTTTGAATCGCTTCTGTGTAACAGGTTCCTTGACTCTCCCGAATCACAGATCGTTCTACCTAGATAGTGAAGCCTGGAAATAAGAGTTGCAGCAAATAGTTTGCTGCAACTAGGAGGCGTGTAAGATACATGACGATTGAACACAGCATTATAAGAATGCTGCACGCTAATTACAGGGATTTTGTATCTCCTAATACAATGATGATTGAAGAGTGCCATGCTCTAATTATGAAGACATTTTATTGCCTAATACAATGATGAAAAGGCGCTGCCGCCCGAATGAGATTGTCAGTAACGACCTTGCCAATGGTCACAGCAGAACGACAATAAGAGGCCCAGCCTGGGTTCGAGTAAAGACAGAACGGCGGCGGCAAGATGTAGCAACGAAGCCCAGCTCTGTGCTGAACCAGACTTCATACTTGAGCCACATCTGCGACTACAACCCCACGACATGTCCGACAACAGTCTAACTCTTTTCAAAACTGTTATGCAAAGAAACTGTTGCTAAGAGTCAAAAAGGGTGCAGGATCATATCAGGAAGCTTGTGTGGATTACTTATCCTACTCAACAATACCTTCAAAAGTCCAATTTCTTTGCACCAGTGAATGAGCAAAGGGTTAGACCGCAAACCCTTTGGTAGTAAAGGGTTACCCTTCGCACCAACGGTAGATATCATACCGTCGGTAAGTTTGCCCTCCCCGAGTCTGCACCGTGCAAGAGCATTTGGTAGGGACAGCAAACAATACATGGTGGCTCATATTTCGAGATGATCAGGGGCAGGATTGCTTGCCACCGAATGTATTCTGCAACCTCATTGGCCTTTCACTTTCGCAAGTCATACTGTATCGAGCGCCACAGACCGCATCTAAACTACCCACCACCACCACACCTTCCACGTCGCAACGCCACCTCCCGTACCCGTCGAGAATAGCACAAACCACAGCTCATAAGCACTTCCCGCCAGTCCTCTTCATCATCAACAATCAAGAGCATCATCCTTTTGCCCAGGTAAGCGCCGTTTTCCAAACGTGCGTCTCGAAAATGTCCGCTTTCATCCTCGCACCGCCACTTCCCCATCGAAGACCACCCTGTCGCACCTCATTGGTCACAGCCCGTCAAGCAAACCATCACAACGACAATAGCTTTCCCCCCTCTTCAGTAAGTCTCGATCCATTTCACGGTTTCGAATCCTTCTGCCATCGCACACAACAAACACTCGCTAGAGACACGGCAATAGTAGATGGATTGGGTACATTCGCCCCACCTCCGCAGACCTTACACCACTCCGAACCGCAACGCAAGAAACGCTTAGAAATGCGAGGCGGTCGTGCATTTCGCGCAGCGGTAGTAGACGTATGGCGGAGCACAGAGCTCGTACCGAATCGAAACTCACGTGTTATAACATACCGCAATCATACGGGAGACATGGAGTATTTGAAAGAAAGCGTTGGCGTATCGCTCAATCTGGTCCCCAGAGATGCATCATTACCGTGTTTAAGGGCCGATGCACATTACTTTCAGATTGGCGCCGGCAGAGTTGCGTGGTGGTTTGCCGGAACCGCAGACTTGAGCGTTGGTTCTCAAGCTTCTCCTACAAAGTTTGAAAACTTGGTGGCGTCGTTTCTGAACACGTGGGAGCGACTTAGGAGCCGTCATAGAGTGGAAGGTCGTGCTCAGAAGTCCGCCTTCCTCGATGCTTGTATGAGCATTGACGATGATGTGCCTGTGGAAAGAGTGGACCGCGAAACCAGTTTCAACTTCATTAGCGAAGTGGTAGACACGCTGTTACCATCGTACTTGCCGTTGCTAGAAGGCCGCGGTCACGATATAGCGTTTGAAGACTGGAAGGGGCACGAGGTTGGCGAAGCTCTCACTGAAACTGGCGCCTTCGGAAATGAGACCGTGGAGACTTTTTGCATATCCGGTGGTGCCAGCTGCGAAAGTACGACGCTTCGCGCAAACCCATTAGGCTCGTGGCGCTTTTCGCTGGCTCCGTCTACCATGACAGCCGCTGGACGTGTGTATGATGCACTTCGTAGCGACAAACGTGGTGCACGTCCGTCTCTTGTGTACATCGATACCTCGTAGTATTCACGAGATACTGCACCACACTACCTTTACCCTGTACAATGTAAATATGTTTCAAACATTTCCTCCAAGGACCCGTCCATCTTCACAGTTCAGTTCCCCGTGCCACGTTGGCGTTGCCCACATCTTGCGATGAGATGCGCCACTCCTTCGCCGCGCCCTTGTACCAGTCAACGCTCCAGCACTGCTTTCCCTAAATCGCCCCTCTGCATAGTAAAAAGAAGAAAGAAAAGCGGATATGGGCAGTTTACCAGTGCAGTTTCTTTCTCTTTGACATCCTTTGCTGAACACTTGGGAACGTAGTTACGGGGGGAGGTTACCCTGCTACGATTCGTGATGTACCGTAGACCGCCGGACGTGGTTGTAGCAAAGCGGTCTAATAGTAGCTTGCCAAGGGATGCCGCTTGTGATTTAGAGCAACAACTCCGAAACACCACAATAGACGATGCATTATGTATGATGAAGGTGTGGCGCAGAGCCCCCTGCAAAGGTGCCAAAAACAGGCAACGTGTGTTCGATGGGCAGTTTCCTGGTCTTTTTATTATTCTTATGTATCACCAAAAACTACTCGATCTCTTCTCTACCGGGATCCATTCAGACCTTCACATCACTGTTTTGTAGGAAAACCTTCACATCATCACCGCCACGCAAAGGTATAGGGATACCACATTGTGCGAACAGGTATTCTTGTACGCTTAGGCGCCTAAGACATCCCCTTCCGCAAGTCCTACTGCAACCCTTTTGAACACCAACCTGCCGTCAACAACTACGGTTCATCAACTTCCTCGTCCAGTTCGTCTGAATCAGGAACCCCTTCAGTAACGACGGTACCTCGAACTTCTCTTGATACTTCTTTCTTGCCGTATCCGTTCTCTTTGTCACATCCTGTACTGCGCGTCTTGCGTCCATCGTCAACAACAACACTTACTCCGTTTCCTCTCAATCTGCTCTCCCGCATTATCAAAGCTCCATTCGCACTGGTGGGCTTTTCCGTTGCCTGGTGTACATTTCCGTTTTCCAGTGGAACAACGCATTCTACTACCTCAGCCATACCTCTGTCCATTTCATCAGCTTCCTTCATAATCTGATCAAAGTGCCTTGTGAATTTTGTCCAAGATGGCATCATAGTCTTCAAAGAGAACTGCAGACTTTGTACCCTTGAACGTAGTCTCGCGCATTCCTTCTTCCAACTTACAAGTTCGCGTTGCAAGCGTTTTTGTTCAAAACTACCGTCACTCATATTTCTGCGGAGTTTTTCAAGCGAAGCTTTGTCCTTGCTAGTAACCTGAAGTGCGGCTTCGTGTTCTTGCATCTTGTTGCTTAACTCTGATTGCAATGTGTCACGTTCTGCCATAATTTCAACGTGTTTGTCTTCCAAGTACTGCTTTCTAGCTCTGAGACCTTCAGCCGTCTTCTGTAATTCGGCGCACTTCGCACTTCCCGCTTCTATTTCCTTTTGGAGCTGGAGATACTTGCCGTCATAACCTGCTAGCTTCTTGTTCTTAGAGGCGATCTGAAGCTCTAGATCGCGCACCTTTTGTTCCCACTCCGCCTTTTCACGGCTCTCGTCACGGATCGTCTGTTTGTGTTCCATTACATCAAGCTTGAGAGCCTCAACTTCACTTTTCAAAATCAGTGCTTTGTCTTCTGTTCCTTTCAATTTCGTTTCGATATCTTCCTTTGCACTGACCGCTTCGTTCATGTCCTTTTGAGAGTTTTCTACAAGCTTTCGCAATCTACCGCACTCGAGTTGTTGGCGTTCAAGCGCGTTCTTCGCCTGATTTAGTAGTTTCTCAGTAGCTCGTTTCTCGTCCTCAGCTTCTTTTAAATCGTTGTAAAGATTTTCTTTCTCCACAGTGATTTCCATGTTCTCTTCGCGCAAACCCGCCGTTTTGGTGCGTAGTGTTCTGATTTCTTCCGATCTCGCACTCTTCGGCGTGGTTGTTTTGCTTTTTCCGACCACCTTTGCCGCCGCCTCTGCTTCCCTTGTCTGGAGTGGGTCAAAGTCCGACAGCAATCCATCTTCTTTCGTTGGCTGGCTGGAGATCTGATTTCTAAGACTCTGCACTTCTTGTAGAAGCCTCTGCATCTGCTCGTTCAAACCACGATTGTCACGGTTTATTCTTTTGTTTTCTTCGGTGAGTCGAACATTTTCAGTGTAAAGCTTCTCGTTTTCGGATGCGGACTGTTGCATTTTCTCCTCTTGCTCCTCGAGTTTCTTCTTGCATGCCTCCAATTCAGCGGTCTTCTGACGTGCGGTTGTGGCACGTGGTCGCCCGTTACCTTTCCCGCGACCCTTACCACCCTTTGCTGTATTACTGCGTCCGATTCGCTTGATATCGGAAGGTGCAACGAACTCGGATCGAGATGTCATTGACAACTGCACCACTCTGTCTGCCTCATCATCGAGAGAGTTTTCAGCATGCTCTAGCGAATCATGCTCCACCGGATCCAGAATACATCCTTGTGCGTCCTTCTCTTTCTCGAGGTCCACATTTTTTGTCGTGCTGCGGCGGCGACGTTTCTTTAACGGAGGTGCAAGGTCGTCCTCAACCGAATCAGTAATCTTGCCTATCCGTTTTGACCTGCGCAATATGGCGTCTGCATTCTTGACCAGCTCTTCCTCGTCACCGCGCCGTGCTGTAGGAGATGCCTGAATTGCGTCCTCCGCAGCATTTGCGGCGAATACATTCTGAACTTTAGTTGCAGGAACAACGGCTGCGTTTCTAAGCTTTCTCTTTCTGAAATCGTTTGCACCAATACCTGGAGGGCTCGCTTTTCTTGAACGAGAGGTATGTACAGGGGCTGGAGATTTCTCGCTTGATGTTTGCTGCAAAGAAGAAGGAAGAGGGGCTTGAAGCACATACTTCGCCGGCGAGTGGCTCCTGAGACTTTCTCGGCCACCTTCAGAAATGATGGGACCTACAGGTTCATCGTTCAAACCGTTGCAACCCTCCTGTGGCGAATGAGGGCTTCGAGGTGCATCAGCGTCCGCAGGTTTTGCGTGAGATAACCTACTTCTACTGCATCTCTCGGCCACTATAGGTACAATAGGTTGCATGGATTGAGAAATGACCATCTCATCGGACTCACCAGGGTCCAACATGAGAGGAGCATTCCGAATCCCATAACCGCCTCGACCTCCAACCATAACGTATTTGCCCATCTCTGGGATTGCAACGAGACACCCACCAGACACAGCAGCGCTCTCCGAGGCTCTCTTCTCAGAATTATGCTGAGAGTCACATGGAAGAGGCCGTGAGACATCAGGGACGAGACCAATTCTTTCCCACAAGACCTCAAGACGATCATGTGCAAGATCTGGCTCAAGTATCTTGCACAAGTACATGTCGTTACTGTGGCGGTCATTCAAAAGATAGCCTCCATACAACACCAAAGAACCGTGATGTCGACCGACACCTGCAACCAGTGAATGACGGCGCCGTGGGAGAGGGACATCGTCTGAATTGGCGTGAACGACAGGTTTTAACCATTTCACAGCTTGTATGTCAAACAGATACAAATCTTCTGTCATGGCATAGGTGTCGTTGAGATCGCTTGTATTGCCTCCATGCACGGCAATGTACTTTCCGGACGGAGTGAGAGCTGCAGCATGATATGCTCGATGCGGCGGTTCAATTCCAGGCGCAGGCCTCTGCAAAGTCCATCTACAGTTCTTGACATCAAACACATGCATGTCAGCGACCGGGAGATGGTCGTCGATACACTTGAATCCGCCATATACGTATATATAGGGAGAGGGCTTGGCACGGGCCTGTTGACGGGCACTGGAACACTTGGGGGTATACGTTACATAAGTAGCAGAATGAGCAAAACGAGGTCCGAGGTGCGAGTCAGGATCTTCTTTGACGCGACCGGAGGGCTTTTCAGGCTCTACATTGTCCCAGCTCTTGGACCTGGTGTCGAAAGCAAAGATAGTAGTACAGGCCTTTCCGCCATCTCTACCGCCGACCTTCATGCCGCCAATGAGGTAAAGCCTGGAATTGTCAGGAACCATAGTAAGAGTGTGCTCCATGCGACAGACAGGAATGGTGGTCTGTCGTTCGGCGCGTCGTGCACGTTTAGCGGTATTCGCACGCTGGGACGGGGTTTTAAGCAAAGTGGGTTTGGTCCACTTGTGGAAATGGTCGGAACGCGGGTCCAAGTCAAGGTAGCGCAGAACTGTGAAGGGAAGGACGCGCTCATCGTCAAGAACGCCCCCAGTGACGAGCAATCTGTGGGGGGATATCAAAGCGGCGGAGATTCCTTCGGCAGGGATGTAAGGACCGGTGGCAGCCTCCTCAGCGGAGACCTGACATTGGGCACCTGCGGCAGAACTGCCGGAAGAACCCAGCGGCTTGCCGGCACATCCGAGCAGGTCGAAGTAGCGACAGACGCCCATGAAGACATGGAGTGGTGAGGGGTTATGCGTAAGATGTTGTGTAGGTGTATGTCGGAGGGGTGGGCGAGTGATGAGTATCGAGATTGGAGTTTGTTGGGGGAGAAGGAAGTGGGGTTGCTTTCGAGGCACACGCGAGGCTGTTAAAGAGAGAACATACGATCGCGGTATGCAATGCAGAGCGTGCGTGTGGACAACCTTCTTGTGCGGCGATGGCGGAAATGCCGGTGCGTCGCACCAGATGAGAGTGCGGCACGCAGCATGGCGCTGTTTGGTACAGCACATAAGTTAGATATCCATCTTGATATCTACTCGCATGTCGCGTGATCCGTAGCTTTTAATTGAAAATTTGAACACACTCGGCGCAAAACGGTGCTGTAAACCGGAACGCAATCTCACCAGGGGGCGCCCGTACCCGTGAGTGAGCGCATTGGTCCATTTTGGTACAGTATCCTACGAAGCGTGCTCCTCTACACGATGGTGCTCTGTGGTAGCCGCCGTAGAGCTTTCGACCGCTGATCTGGTGCCGCCACACCCGCAGATCGAATCTCTCAGTTACCTTCAGAGCCATTGCCAAACGCGAGTGCGATCGACATGTAAGGTTACTCTGGCTGCTAGTGGGATACTGGCCGCTTTGCAATTATAATTTCATACTGCAGTGCATGTGCCGTGGACATGTGGCACTCGTGCACACCACGCCATCTGGCAGACGAACAGCTCCTGAAAGCGCTCACCCGTTCGCAATACGAAGCCATTCGATGCATTCTGCGACAGCCCTCCGTACCTTTGGTACATCGTACCGTTTACTGGATAGAAGGCTACTAGTCACGCACGAAGAGCAAACTTCCTCTCCACAATGGACTTGCGCAAGCTCTGAAACAGTCAAGTGCTCTTAGCAGCCCTCACAGGTCCCCATCGCAGCCATCTGAAATCAGTTTTCTGTCATTCCACCTCCACGGAATGCATCAACTCTATCGCAATTACTTCCGAGCCCATCATCGCTTGACGTGCACAGTTTTCCACTGCTCAGGCTTTTGGCTCTTTTCATCACAAAAGTCTACGCCCCGCCCAATCCTCTCCCCTAATTCGTCTTACCCGTAGTAACTATCTAACTTCAACAAAAACCATGGCTCTTTTTGAAAGCTCCACCCAGGCCAAATACTGGTCTTTAACTCCTGAGGACCTATCATCAGTCCGAGAACAAGCAAACCGCCAAGCCGTTCAAAGCCGACCACCTCATCCCGCACCGTTATCCCTAGAAGAAGAAGCAATTATCCGTCGTCACCACGAACGGCGTATTCTACGCTTCAATCGCAATAACAATCTTCCAGACAAACTGGCCGCTACCGCCATAACCTACTTTAAACGGTTTTTCCTGCATCGCTCTGTCATGGATTATAATCCAGCCGCCATTACGTTGCTTTCGCTCTACGCGTCAAGCAAAGTGGAAGAAATCGTCTTTGATGCCCAAGATCTCGTCGCTCGCTTTGATGCTTCTGTAAATGGAGTCGCGGCTGATACCCCTTTGTCAGAACAGCCTATGTCTGCAGATGGATGCTCCATGCGTATCACAGCAGACGCTTTGCTCAGTACCGAATTGTGGTTTTTGCAACAGATCAGTTTTCATCTCATCTGCTACCATCCTTTTAAGTCGCTTGGTATCGTTCGTGAGAAACTGCATGTAGCAAACGTCTGCGGATCGGGTCAGAAAGCAGACGATTTGCTGGCTGGCATCATTTTAAGAGCGGAGCATGTTGTACGCCGCCGCGCCTTGTTATGCGATTTACCCTTATCGAATCTGCCTGCTGTCATTGCTGTTGCTGCTACTATTGTTGGTGCGAAAGATGCTGGTGGCCCGGATGAGAAGCAGCTTATGCCCGTTCTTATCGGTGATAATGAACATCTCACAGATAGAATATGTGCTGCTGTTGACGTGTTGCGATCCTTGTCAGATCGGACTCCAGAGAATGAAGCCAGCCAAGTTGCTCAGCTGGAGAAAAAAAGGAAGGCTGTTCAGAAGAACATCAACGATCCTATGAGCGAAGAGTTTAAGGAAATGGAAAGAGAGCAATTGAGACAAGAAGATGAAAAAGAACTTGAAAGGTTGAAGATATTCCAAGAGAAACTTAAGCGTCGGGCGGAAGCTATGTTGGGTCATGATGCAGTTGATGCTTCCAACAAAAAGAGAAAGATAGAGACATGAGTCTACACGATTATCTATACTCGTGAATCGTATCTGTGGTGAAATATTGGACAGAGTAGCGAGTGAACTGTTCGAAACATGTCATGCGCACAGTTTCGGCATTCATGATCTGTTTTGGCAGTGTAGAGGGAGAGACATATAGTTGCTCTTTTTGCATTTCAATTTGTGAGAACTGGTTACTGATTGTCCTGTATCTGGTAAACAGCTTGTGATGCTTTTCAAGACGAGCGGACTCGCTCAAGTTCTCCATGCAACTGAGTGTGCCAATTCACTTCATGAAACCCTTTTCTTGCAGGAGTCTTTCACGAATATTTTCTCAACTGAATTCCAAATCAGAACAGCAACTACATTTCTACATACACCGCAGAAGAAGCATCTCAACACAATACTTGCACTAATATCGGCACCTAAATAGCAATCATATGAGGGTACGAGAATCACTAATACAGAAGCTACCGCAGGTATGATCTGCTCTTTTTATTCAGTCTTTATTAGACGGAATGTGATTCTGCAATGAAACTGTTTGAACGTGATAGTGCATGGTGAATGCGTTTGTTCATGAGCACACTAAGAAAAGGGAGTGCAATGTTAACTTCAGCACTAGAAAGGCTAATAACCAGCGAAGGAGAGGTCTACAATGATCTCTTTCGAGACGAATGATGACCAACAATATGAGATATCAATCACAGCTCCTCACCATTTAAGCACAAGCGCCACTTGTACCATCGTATTTGTCGGTTGACTTCGTATTCCTGGTTTGAAGAAGCTCTAGAAGGAAAACAAGAAGCAAGAAGTGACCTTGCAAATCCAAGAAGTCTTTTTGCCATGAAAGTCTTGGCCTTGTTTTTCTTGTCTATTGTATCTATGGTTTCAGCAGCCGAAGGACACAGACAACATATATATACAACGAAGAAGTACAGAGCTAATATTCATTTTTCCGCGAACGATGTTGCTTTTCTTTACTTGAATGGTGTCAAAAGAGCTAAGGCGGAGAGCTGGAATAGAGCAAGATTTCTCAGACTCTATGTTAAGGAAGGCGATGTAATAGCATTCAAAGCAATCAACAAACATGGATGGTATGGATTCATTGCAAACATTGAGATCAATGGAACGCACTACCCCACTGGTGGAAAGGGCTGGAAGGCCACTCACGGGGGCATCACAGGAAAAGCCTGGAAGAAATCGAAACGGGGTTTTTGTTGGCATGTACCTATGCTGGTTCCTAGAAGACGTTATCAACCATGCCAAAACTTCCCTTCCAGATTTAAAGCCAAGTATGTGTGGGCCTGCCATAGCACCCCGGGCATTAGGAGTGTGACTCTTCTTCGATTTGTTGTTGGTGGAGACGAATGTGAGTCGAGACCGATTCCTAGTGCTCTTCCGACCTCAACCGCAACACCGACAGTAACACCGACACCAACCGTGACTTCGACACCGACGCCAACACCGTCTCCAACTCTGTCGTATATAGATGGTGCGGGTGGTAAAGACGATGGAATGTCCTGTACTTGTGAATCTGTACCGAATTCCAGCAGTCGTTGTTACTACTTCTTGGATTCCACTGTGAAATATGGTCGCTGTTCTCATCGTCCGTGCGCAGATCGTTACGTGTGCGTCGCAAATGGTAGTACAATATGCGTCAAGAAGTTTGTCTTAGAAAAGCTGCTGCCTCTCCCAGAGACAGGCAACTCTGAATGCACCGTTGTTGAGACTCGCGACTCGATTTGGCTGCCATACGAATCACAATAATGGAAGTATTGTGTGGAACAACCAGCAGCTATTATGAGAAGCAGAATGATTTACGTGAGAATTGGGAATGTCCTAGAAGCGGAAATGATTTGCCGATGATAATCCTAGAACCAATACATTGTTTACTCGAATGCGGGGAAGCTCACGTACCAGTTAAACAAGATACAAAAACATCCTTTCTAGGATAGAAGTAGGCCATAAAGAGGTGTACACAGGATGCAGTTTGCTCGTAGTCGCAGCTGAAACTGCAGTAGGGTATTCGTTCTTCTTGCTGTTCGTTGGTGTTCTTGAACAACAATAACCTGGGCCGATTTCTATTGTATAACAGTGACGTACTCTGTAATACATCTTTGCTACTTGGTCAATTCTCTCAGTGGCCAAAGCAGAATTCCATTGCGCTCAAAGCAGGTATAGTACCTTCGTAACAGCGTGGGTTGTCCGTGGCATACAAGCCGTAGGTACAGAAATTCCGGATCATTTGGAAGAGAAGTCTCGGACTAAGGGCCTCGTAGTCTGCCCTGTAGCCGACTTTGGTTGACAAGCCCCTAGCTCTAATAAGAACCTCCCATATGGCGTCTTGGTTCTGGCAATCTAGAGTTTCTGCCATTTGAATTGCAGGAATGCAAAAGAAATACGGTTGAACACTGCAACCTGTAGTGCAGGCGTCGGACTGCACGATGCCAACAAAAGCTCCGCCAATGGAGCGAAAATGGAATCAGATAGTAGACATGAATTGGTCGATGGAGCTGTTTGTCTACCTAGAGAAGGAAGAGGATTTCGAGAAGCATCAAAGCGATCTGGGAACTTGGCAAGCGAGCCGAAGTACAAAAACAAGTTTTGACCTACCACTCCACCGTTGACCCCATATACGTGCATGCATATGCTTTTTCGCTACGTGAGCGCGGAACAACGAATGAACTTTTAATTGCTTTTCGTTTCATTCTTCAGTTCATGTAGGTCTCGAACGTGAGCCCTTGAGCACTTGCGGGGAAGCATGCCGTCTCAATACGCATCAGCTCGCCACAGCGACGTGGTGGTCACAAGCTTAGTACGTGACTCAGGAAATATGGAAGACATTGTGTGGGATCCGATCCGTGTTCCAAACTATGAAGAGTTCGACTGTTCGCGGGAAGGGAGTTGCAGCGAGCCCTCTTGGTTAGAAGTCGAGATGAGCTTTTCACTTCGTCCTGTTAAAGAGTAAGCCATCACACAGCGGTAAACCCAACTCGCATTTTCCGACGTTAACCTCATCTGTGCGAAATAGGAACGCCTTCAAGCCATCGTTTTTGCTCTTAAAACCGCAAGAGCATTCTTCAAGGAAGCATCAATCTAAGCACAAATGTCGGATGCTGATTACAGACATAATGCAGAGGACCTGCCGGTTCCTTCTCGGCCGCACTCCAAGGAGTGCTATTCATTCTAAACTCCGGCGGCCTCCGGAGCAAAGAAAGAATGATTGGCGGGGAGCAATGGCAAACATTGCTTTTGAGGAGAAGTTAGATAGAACTACAACTCCTTCTCATACATTTCCAGTGCTACAGTCAAGTGTGAACGAAGTGCATGCACAACAAACGTTGGATATGGATCAGATTCCGTCCATGCCAATATCCTTTCCATCACCTTCTCTGGAACTGGCGTCGGTTTGGACGTACGTTGCATACCATTGTTTGCACGAAGCCCGCATATACTAACTCAATCTTACCTTACTACATCAATACAGAAACTTGGTTTTCGACTGCGAAGTGCTCCAGCATTTGCTTCATCATATAGACAGCACAGCCAAGTTTGGTTTTGAGGAATCCATCCAAAGAGATCAAGTTTGGCAAAGTCAGTTTGAGACTAAGGCATCGGTCTTTGAAGATTTCTTTGATCTCAGCCCATCTGCTTCTTTCAATCTGCATCCCGTAGAAACTTCAATACTTTCCGAGTTCCCTAAATGGTCGCAACGCCTGCTTTCAGAGGAGACCGGAAAGAATGTAACCATTGGCCATTTGTGTCAAAGAGATCATGTTTTCTCGATATTGACTGAAAGTCAGAGTTTGGACAGGTTCGATGAAGACATAATGCAGGCCTTTGACTCTATCCGCGCCGGATCTTCTCACTTTCTTGATCTACAGCACCTTACACAGGTTTTAGGTGAACAGGATACGGCGCTAAAACTTCGATGTATGCTTTGCACACCAGATATTGTGAGGCATGACGCGCATAGTGTGACCCGATCATGGTTTATGTACTCATACTTTTCTCCGATTATGGAAAGAGAGTTGCAAACCAAGATCAAAACTATTTTGCATACCAGTAGAACCGCTGTGATGTTTGCCAGACCAAAGAGGGTCACAGACGATGAAACTCCTTCGAAGTTCTTGAAACTACTGTCCACCTTACATAACAAGCGCAACCTGATTGCCGAAAAGTGTCTCTGGAGTACTGGCTCGTTAGAAGTTATGAGAAAATGCCGTGTACAAGATACAAGGAGAAGCAATATCTCCAACCAGCGGTCTTACATCCTGAGAGAAGCGAAACACCGTGAGCTATTCCCTTCGCTAGAAAACTCGTATACAGGGGGTGGAGCGACAATGCTGGGCTTGGATAGACATGCAGATGAGCTGCTCAGATCCTATTCTTCAAAAACAGAGGCTTTCCTTCCGCTCAAGGTCAACGTTTGCGAGATAAGTCGAAAAGATATGAGAAGAGAAATAGGAATGCAGGCTAAGCCACTCCTGTCGCATGAGAAGGAAATAATTGAGAAGCTTAACACTTTCGACATAATTAAGAGAAACCCATGTGTTTGGCTATCAGCAAAGATACTAAAGATAGGAGCTAAGCCCGCTGACGCTGTTTCAGCTCAAGACTGTGACACCAATGGAAGATCACGGGCAGAGCACCAAACTGACAGTGAGAGCACATCTCAGGAGAGCTTGTTGGATAACATCCTGCCATCGGAGGGAGAAGACGCTGTAGAAGACCTGATAGTCCCGGATTTGTGCGGGAAGCCGGAAAGCTGCACGGGTACTCGGAAAGTCAACATATCGCAGGAATCAATCGCAAAGAAATTGCCGCTTATATCAAGGAAGAACAGCAAAAGTCAGAAAGATAACTTGCGACTCCGTGTTCCGGAAAGCTTTGTTTGCTCCATGTGGTCTGTGAGGGCGGCCGAGTACTGTGTTGTTCAAATGCCGCGCGGGACCATACTCCTCCCACCCTGCTTGTCAGCGCTTCCGACGCTCTGCATTGTTATCTACTCTCACCTTGCGAATCAACTGCAGGATCAACGAATTGCAATCATATGCGATGCAGAAGCTGACGTTTCTAGGGGTCTCCATGCTTACCTTGAAAACAGTTTTGGGCGGAAAGTATCGATTGAGATAATTAGTCGAGGGAGTTTTTCGAAGGAACCAAGGTTTGCCTCTGTGAATGAATACACAGCCCAAGTGTTTATTCTGGATAGCTTTGACTT
Source organism: Gracilariopsis chorda (assembly GCA_003194525.1). NCBI lineage: Eukaryota > Rhodophyta > Florideophyceae > Gracilariales > Gracilariaceae > Gracilariopsis > Gracilariopsis chorda. The sequence goes on from NBIV01000384.1 coordinate 29,783, forward strand.
CTCCTTGCCATCGCGGGTATCACTTCTTCTCATTCTTATCTGTCAGCCACACTTATTTGATTCGCAGACTTCGTTCAAATCTCCTTACGGACAGCATCTCATTAATCCAGACTGGCGACACCTTTCGTCTATCTTAATTGCTCCACTCGATTCATGGGTCCTATTCTCGGAGTACGTCAAAAGAGCAGAGCAGATTTCACTAGAACTTGACATGTCTGCAGTGCTGTTTATTCCAGAATATGATCTCGTTCATCACTCTGTTCTTCTCGCAAAGCCGCGAACTTTATTTCTTGTCCCTTTAAGCGATGCTTCTGAACTCGTGTCTGTCATTGACACCCACAGCTCTCCGATATTGACAAGGCTTCGAAACTTTTTAAATAATGCTCAAATCGCCTGCTGCAGCTTAAGCAACAATTCGATGTTTGTTCCACAATTGCGTGATATCTCTGTATTTCTTCTTCGGCACTGTTTGGAAGACCAAAACAGAAACATAGAAGCCAAAACACGCGCCGACTTGGAAACTGCCTACTTTCTCAGACAAGCCCGCTCTTATGCTTTGTATGACGGATTCGATGTAGCTTCCGCCTTTCTTGCGCATTGCGTCTCTGAAATGTCGTCGAAGAAGACAGCCACACTTAGAGAAGTCATGAAGAAAGTGGAGTACATTACCGCGGAAAGAACCACCGCAGAACGCGACCATCCGATCATAAGACCTGTCATGGATCACATAAGAAAAGCGAGAATCGCTTTCAGAACTGAGGCGCCTTCTTTGTTTTCTCTTCATCGAAGACATGCCTTTCGACCGCTGATAATCGCAAATTCTACGGAAACTGTCGACGGGTTTCGAAGAGGAACCATGAAAGCCAAACTGATTCTAGAAGCCGGAGAAAGAGACCTCGCTGTTTGTTGGGTAAATGACCTTGCCTCTCTCCGTGAGAAACAAGGTGTAAATGGGTATGGAAAGAAAGTTCTCGAGAGAATGGAACTGTTCTCTCATATCTATCACATCATAGGTGATCGAGACACCAGCCACCCAGATATTCAGCTCCCTGCCCAAATCTTACAGCTTGTTCATGCCGGGCGAACAAGACTGATAACGGTGGCAGTCGACGAAAGAAGAAAAATGGAGCCCACTTGGACTGCTAATGAAGGAAGCTATAGCGTTATGAAGAAATACCTTGGAGATCAAAGAATCCTGGCAGGCATGGGTACAGGAAACGCATTATGTGGTTTGAAATGGGACACAGTTCAGTATATGATGAGCTCGTTGTGGTGACCGTGTGGCTCTAAGTGGTTAAGGTTCACCCCGCTCCTTTGATTTCCTTGCACCCTTGTACCCCATATGAGTAATTATCGGAAGCAACCCGTACGGTATTTGCTTAGGAAAGAGACCATTTCGAACCCCTTACGAGGTCCATCATCTCTGCATGTTGCTGCGTTTGCGCTGAAGCTTTGTTCGGACACGCTCCAGTTCTCTCTTCGCCTCACCTTCAGGAAAATTGGATAAATCGTAGTACACTGGGGCCAACTCCAAGAGCCAACTCCCGTTGACGTGGCTACAAGTTCTGATGTAGTTAGTATTAGTAAGTACAAATTCATTGTACATGACCCACTGCGGAGTAGATCCCAGTCCACATGAAGGATGCAGTAAGACATTTTGCTGGTCCTTAACCGTCAAGTAAGTCTTCCCTTTTCCAAAAGACCTCGAAGCAATCTGCATAAAGAATCCTCGTAGCAATGCTTTTCGTATGTTCTGCGAATACTTGAGATCGTCATCTGACAAGGAAAGAAGAGGAATATTGCACCTCCGCATTATATTAGCCAGCTGTGTTCGACTGTTATCAGCCATTGCCAAGGCGCGATGGTTTATCATGTTCTCTTGGCACCAACGAAACGCGGAATTTCTCACACCAGATTGATGTTTCGACTCAATATAAGCGTGATAGACATTCAGAAGAGTAAGGTGGTCACCATCAACATGCTGAAACCTTCTATGAGGATTCACTTGCTTCCCATGTCGTCTCTTCTTTTGATGTCGTGGACGCAAAAAGCAATTTCCGGCAGAAGATAGCATGGAAACTATACTAACAACTTCTTCAGAGCACCCATATTCATGAGAATGAATGAGAGCAGCCGAACTCTCAGGATCAAGCGGGAACTCCGACATAGTGCTTCCGAATTGCGTCAGGTCACCCTCGTCATCTAATGCGCCAAGGTAATTCAGGAGTTCCAAAGCTCTCATCATTGTCTCTGGCGCAGGGGGATCCATGAAATCAAAATGCACTAGATCATCAATATCAAGTTTCTTGAGTTGCAATACCACGTTCCCCAGATTCGAGCGCAATATTTCCGGGTGTGTGGTCTCAGGAAGCTCCTTGTAAAATGCTTCCTCCGTGTAGAGCCGAAAACATTTTCCGGGTTGTGTACGACCAGCACGACCGGCCCTCTGTTTTGCTGAGGCGCGTGAAATGCCCTGCACCAACAAGCTTTCTACACGAACGCGAGGGTTGTATAGCTTTTGCTTTGAGAACCCGGAATCCACGACGTATACAATACCATCAATCGTGAGCGAGGTCTCCGCGATATTTGTCGCGCATATTACCTTTCGACCCGGTGGACCTCCATGCAACAGCGGCTTTGGCGGGGGCCGAATACGCGTTGTTGACGTTCGGATGGAAGGGAACCATACAAGGGCAGCACTTGAACCGGTCCATCTATGCGTTCTCTGGCTGCGGTTATGCTGGTTATGCGTCCACACGTCTCTTCAATCTCTTCCTCACCAGTGAGAAAAACGAGAATATCACCAGGCGGCTCAGAGCGACAGATATCAGTGACAACACGGATTGCAGCCTCGACGTAATCATGTTCCGGGGACTTTGAGTAATGAATAGTGACCGGGAACATGCGTCCAGGCACACTCAGTAAGGGGGCCTTGTCAAAATAGTTTTGGAATTGCTCCGCGTTAAGCGTGGCGGACATTACAATGATCTTGAGGTCTTTCCTTCGCTTCATGACAGTTTTGATCAAACCCATAAGCACATCTGTGCTAAGCGTTCGTTCATGTGCTTCGTCCAGGATGATAGCGCTGTACGCGTTGAGGTCAGGATCTTTCATAGCCTCGCGGAGAAGCATACCGTCCGTGAGATATTTCAAAAAGGTGTCTCGGGAAGTGCGGTCTTCAAAACGTATGGAGTAGCCAACCTGCGCACCTAGCTGAACGTCCATTTCTTCGGCTACACGCTTAGCGACGGAGATAGCGGCCACTCGACGTGGTTGCGTGCACGCAATAATCTTCCCATCTTTCGTATAGCCATGCTCGACGAGGAATTGGGGAACTTGAGTGGTCTTACCAGATCCGGTCTCCCCCTGCAGAACAATGACTTGGTGATCAGCTAGAGTGTCTAAGACTTCCCTTCTTGCCTCGTAAACAGGTAGGGCGCGTCGTTGCTCAAAGATTGTGAAATAGCGGGATGAGTACGGTCTGTCTGTCCATGGATTTTTGGAACCGTCTGACAAGTCAAGACGTCGACGCTTGGTGTTGTCGGTCATGAATTGTGAAGCTTTGTACTGGTAGAAAGATTGATGTATACGGATTCAACGCTCTATACTGGTGAAACGGTTCGCTTGGCACAGAGTTGACTGAGGATGGATTAGAGATGATGTGTGTAAAAGCTTCCCTTGTGCCCTTCGTAGTGGTCTATTCGTCAAAGGAATGGGCGGACCGCGATGTCGACGTTGCAAGGAATCTTTGGTACAGTATGTAAGGTTTTCGATCGGCTGCGCTTGTACGTTGTTCTTGAAGTTAAAAGAGGGAAAGTTACCGTCGGTATGGTTGGCAGCGAAAGAGAAGGCACGCCACAGCGGCCAAGTGGATCACGGAACACTGCTTGATTCGCTGATTCGGTGTGACTAATTTATTTCTTCAGCACTTAAAAACCTTAGTGATGCAGCGCAAAAGGGCGCTTACATTTAGGTACACGTTGGTAAGTGTAAGGGTCTCTACCCTTTAGCACTCTCGTTGTGCTCACGGAGAGCCAAGGTTCAACAAACTGACAAGAAGGAACAGGAACGCGCATATTCCGCTGTGTTCAAGCTAGACAGAATCTTCTAGTTTCTCATCTTATTACAATGGGTGATCCGCGTTGGTCAGCAATCACCCGTCTGGTGCTCGGCTCTAAGTCTTGGTCTCGTCGAACGCTTCTTAAAGAGTTGGGGCTTCCCACCCTCGAAATAGAAATACCTGATATCGACGAGCGTTCAATTCGTGACGAAGACCCCCGCATACTAGTACAGCAAATAGCACTTGCGAAAGCACGTGCACTACTCCCTCGCATCAGTCCAACAGCGTCTGGCAAAACAATCCTGATCACAGGCGACTCAGTCGTAACACATAAAGGACAAATACTGGAAAAACCAGCACATGAGCAGGAGGCGCGCCAGTTTCTAGCCAGTTACGCAACTGGCCCTGCAACAACGGTGGCCAGTATTGCTGTTATTGATGTTGTCAAGAGACTCGTTTGGATTGGAGTAGACGAAGCCGAAGTGTACTTTCGAAAGATGCCAGAGAATGTTATTGACGAACTTATTACTGACGGTGGGGCACTGGAAAGTGCAGGCGGTCTGCGAATCGAACACCCTGCCGTACAGAAGTACATCGATTGCATCATCGGGCATCGGAGCGCTGTTATGGGCTTTTCAAAACCCCTTGCCGAACGTCTTTTGCAGGAAGCATTATCTGCGAAAGGCGGTCAACCGATTTAATGGCAATCTATGGCCCTGACTCATAATCGGCACGAAGGTCGACTTCGATTTCTCTTGACGGCATGCAAATGAACGAACTGTATGGTTTGTTCTGCTGCCATGTAGATTCTGCTTATCTCGTTAACATACCCGGTCTTGGTTTCCCAGTCACGGACGAAGTGGTCTCATGCGTATGATGCTGGTACCAAAAGAGGTTTACACTCTTGACGCTGAGCGCCGTTCGGCAGTACTTTTTTGTGGTCCTTTAGCGCACCTGGGGATACCAGGGGATCGCTTCTGTTGCAATGAACCCCAGTTCACTGCGCTTGGATGTATCTGTGATGCTTCCTTCGACATTCACATTCATGCTTTCTTTTAAGGAATGGAAGAATTGGTTCTTTCAATGCGAACAACCACATGCGTAAAGCAAGCTATGGATAACAAGTTGCGAGCGAACGCAACGACTAATGGCACTAGTGCTTTAAAGCGCAAATCGCGAAAACTCAACAAGATAGAGAGGTATGCCAGAAAACGCTTTGGGAACGTTAGCGATGGCGCAGATGTGCAATTGGAACAGGCAGAAAAGAAGAATGTGTTCAGATCGTGGTGGAATGTGGGCGATGACGGATACATTATTGGTAACCTGTGTCGAGTTCTGAAAAAAGCAGGACATGTGGACGAACTTGTTCGCTTTTGGAAAAGAGCATTATGGCTAGTTAAGCCCTTGCAAAAGAAAGGGATCAATGGTGCACAAGAAGGCGTGAGAATCGCAGAAGATGTGGCAAGGAAGAAGGCTAGTGCGCGGAAGGAAGTGCTCAAGTAGTTGGCCATGGTACGTAGCACCACTCGGATGAGTTGTGGTGCTGTCGGGTACAACAACAATGAAGCTTGGTTCCAAATTTACGGGCGCCTTGTCTGGTATGCGAAGCGTTGCGAGAGGCAAGACTCTTATATCGGAGATCGAACAAAAGGCGCCTCGACCGTGAGTGAAGTCTCCCATTGGGTTTTCGGTATAGGACGAGCGGCTTTGGATTTAATCATGATGAATGTTTACGGACTCTGTTCATCGCAAGGAAGAAATGTGATATGTGATTAGGTGCGTCCAGACTGGTCTAAATGGGTACAACGTTTCTGTGAATGACTACGATAGAAGATATGGGAACCAGAACAGGTATGTATTTCTTGATGATGAGCATTCTGGCAAGGGAGAGTACTGCAGTAAACATTTCGTTTGATTGCGTGCTCGTTTTCGCCAACAGCTTTAGCCGAAACTGTCATTTCCCTGTATCACCAAAGCCTAGAACAACATACGAGTGCCTTTTGGTACCGAGGTACGAGGGGCACGATGGGTATGGGGAAGCTAACCCTTCGGTACTCCTGTTACCAGGGGTACGAATGGTAGAGGAACGAACGAATGATCTTTTAACCAGGTCTCCGTCGCAGTCCGAGATTCATATCTGTCGGTCGCTAATGTTGCAGAATGTGCCAGAAATTGCGGCTTTTGCTGAATCTACATAATGTAAGAAATGTAGATTTTCCACCAATCAGTGCACCGAGTTCAGCCTCAGCTGTAAGCAGAGGTCCACTTCCTGGGCTCACCAGGGCGTGTTTTATATGCACGAATCGGAGTGCAGAGTTCAGCCCGCCACGGCGCCCATGTAGATATGTACCCATTCATCATGCGCCAAGTCAACCAGTAGAGCTTAGCACCCAATCAGCTCTGTGTCCTGCGGCACGTGCAAAGCACGTGCCGCACAGCATTCAAACCAGCGCGAAGCGTTCAGGCACCGATTAGCGCGCCCAAAAGCGCGCGATAATTGGTGCCTGAACGCTTCAAAGCCATTGCTCGCCCACCCCATCAGCGCTACCCATCATTCTTGTGCCCGCCCAGTCTCTCCCCTGTTGTCTTATCCCAACTAGATCACGTTTCGTCGCCGTTTCCCTCCTCCACCGTATGCCAAACAAGCAAACTTCCTTGCCCTTTCCCTGGCCGTCCTATCCCAAACAAATCACACCTCTTCGCCACCTCTCTAACATTGCGATCCAAACTCATCTCCAGTACTTTTTGTACCGCTCTCTTGATTTGTGCTCTACTCGTTCTTGCACTTTTTCTCGATTGAGGTACGCATCATTGATTTTACCGCTTCCGCGATTCGCCTGTCTTGAACGTATCTCTATTTCACGCTGCGTTTCTCGATCATTGCTATACTGCATCAACTTTATTGCTTCTCCTCGCTGCCGCAAGTACTTTCTCTCGACGTAAGTTCGCATTCTCGCATTATTTTACGGTCGGCTTTACCCAGCCGCGCTACTCATCCTCGCTTTTATCGCTTATTTCAAATCCCCAATCAGCTCCTGTCACCCTTCCCTCGCATCTGCTACCGGTTACGCGTCCATTGCACGCAGGAGGCAAGTTCATTGCTTCGGTGCCACTTATCGTCTACTCTCCGAACTTTATATGGTATACGATTCCGACAACTTCCCGAAGTCTTTCTCTTCTTTGCTTCCTTCTGTCGCGCGATTACCATTGACCATCTGCAAATGCTCTAGCGTGATCTCGTGATGGTACGGCTATGGTAGATTTTGTGTGGTAAACAGGTTTATTTTCTTTAGAAGGTTTACTTTTGCGCGTTTTGTTTCCATTTCTATCGATGAGGGCTCCATCGAAAGATAATGGGGATGATCGTTCAAGTTATAAGCTTCTCACTCTTTCTGAAAGGAAGGAGATTGACAACTTTCTTCGGGATCTAGAATCATTTACGGGGCCTATCTTTGAGACCTCGCAGATGTCAAATTGTGTAACGGCAGCTCGAAACCATCTTGCCGAACTGTTTATCAACGACCGAAACCAAGGCAGCTCTAATATCTTCGTGAAGAACTGCTATCCGGAGAATCTAATGTGTGACGTGCTCATTACTTCAGGAATAACGGATCTGCGACAGAAGGAAGGAGTAGTATTCTGCAGCTGTGTCACCGGAGCATATCTTATGGGTATGTCGCAGTCGTTCTATGCTGGAAAGAAGAGGGCTTCATACAAGAAGGTACATCTCGATACATTCGTCGAGCCTTTTCAAAGGCGTCTGTTTGAAGGTAATGCGGACATTACAACGGTTGTAGTTCCACTGAACTTCGACAACAAGCACTGGGGTATGATCTTTGCTCATCGATTTCCAAACTCTTTGCAGAGAGTTGAATCGCGAGTTGTAAGGTTTGGTGATAGCATTGGATGGAAATGCCCCGGATACGTTCTTGAGTTTTTCAAAGCGGCGTTTGACTATGCTTTTCCTCGTAAGAGAGTGCAGTGGACTGCATCTAAGAAGAACTATCTTCTTGATGATCTTAAATTCGAAAAGCAGCCCGATTCTTACAGCTGTGGGGCTTATGTTCTGGCTGCATGCAGTACATTTGCTTCCGATACTGGTTATCTACCGCAGGAAACCTTCGCTTCCGGCTATGACAGTGCACTTACCGATAAGTACAAATGGGCGTCGGCGAGATGTCGGCTGATGAACATCATCTACGCATATGAGGAGAAAGGTGATGTCGGAGTGACGGAAGCGGAAGTTTCAGTATTTCAGCAGAAGCAACTCAAACAGTGGTTACGCAGGAGAGATGAAGCGATGGAGAACGTATCGAGGAGTGCAGCGAAATACGTTTCGGACGGCAATGTTAGCGGGGAAAAGAAGGACGATAATTTTGAAGAGCAAGGGGAGGTTTTGAGTACAAGGGAACTTGTAATGGATGAGTTCAAGGCAACTGAAATGGGAACGGAAGAGATAGGGGACGGGGAGAAAAGAAAGAAAGCAACGAGAGCTGAAGATCGTTGGCAGAGAATTAAAGCGATTCGTAACGCTGAGAAGACTTGGTACTCTAATGGTTCCAATGACGCCCCATTTGTTCACCATAGGCCTAGAAAAATCAGGTTCAAGGATAGCTCACTCTCCGTTGCGGAACTTATTAATGGGTTACTGCAAACAGTAGTGGCCAACCATGAAAAGATGGTTACGACAGCAGCTGGAGTGAGTAGGGGGGAAGGTAATGGGTGTCGCGTTACGCCATGGGGCACAAAGAGCAGGACCCAAGTGAACGTCTCGAACGTGGATGACAAATACCACGGAATACAAACCTCGACAGGTGTTACAGACCCTAAGGAAAGCCAAGATCTTCCTTACTTTGTATACGAGCTTTCAAAAGCAGGCGAGTTGTTTGTAGTACATCGATTCAGACCGATCTGTAGAAAACATGTTCAACGAAGTACTCTGATCAGTGCAAGGCTTCGTTGTATTCGATATAAGCCACCTCATTCCTGCAGAACCGTGATTTCCGCCAACCTTAGGCGTTCTTCCATGATGTGGCAGGTTTCCAGGAACTCTCCACATACACATGAGCTGAACCCGGTTCAGAACGACGTGTGCCTAGCAAGATATCAATATGCTATAACTTCTATGCAAGGGAGGCTTAAAGAATGGACTGCAAGTAAGGTATTCCAAGACACGACCATTCCCTGGGATGTATTCGAAGCGACTCTGGTTCCATTTTACAAGAGGCCGGCTCCTTGTGTGGGCGTGATGTCAGCAAATGTCTCGAATGGTGTAGAGGACGTAGGGTGTACAACTGCTCAGAGCGGAAAGGGATGTACGAATGCGATGAGTACTTCGAAATACGCTGAGGATGTAGGAGTCCGGATTATTGCTCCTAAAAGTTTGGCTGAGGAGAGAACAACTTCAGAAGTTGGGGAGGTTGTCACAGATACATGTCCAATTCCAATCAAGAAGGTAGGTTCTGTGCATAACACAATCTTGGAAAGCGGGAGAACTGGTTTGGGTACAGTGGACAGCTCAGATGCATGCTCAGATCAGAGAGAAGTTGAACTTAGCCTCCCCTTTGTTCTTGACGAAAAAACTGAGCAACACTCTGGCTTGCGAAAGCAAGGTGAACCCTCTGCGGATTCAGACAGCTCAGATGAAGGAGGAGTTGAAGACGCTTCACTGCTTATAGACACATTTCTTGAAGATGAGCAGCCACCGCCGTACAAACTTTTTCACGGTGTTGAAAGTTGTGACTCTCAGCGTGAATTTCTCGACCAGATGACTACAGCAGAATCAACAGGAGAGAAAAAATGTGAAACAGAGAGCTCAGACAATTCATCAATTGAGATAAGGCGCATGGAGGAAGGTGAAGCTCTATTCAAGAGAGCACTAAGCTCATTCGTCTCAGGCTTGGAAGAGAACGCCTCAGGCAACACAGCTCTAAAAGAAATTCAGTTTATTGGTAATTGCTTTGGGTACCAGTTCCGCATTCGTGACTCGTCATATCGTAAGCACATTCCAGCAGCTACTGCAAGTCCGGACAATACTGATGGTGACTGGGTACTTAAACGTGCATTCGTAGAGTGCAAAATGCGGGGATGTGCTTTCTCTTTCATCTTAAAAACCGTCAATACGCTTTCGGGTATGGAGGACGGCGATAGCACTTTGAAGGGGTATAGATGCAGAATGCGGAACTGGTCTCACAATCACGAGCCGAACCCTGAGCTGACCATGGATAGGCTACAACCAAAGCTTCAGAAAGAAGCGCTGGAGATGAAAAATGAGCTTTATATACCTTTCACACACATCATCCGACTTTTGGAGGCAAAGTACAAGGTCTCAATCGACACAAAGAGTTTACGAAACAAGATATCATATGCGGAGGGGGTGAATTACCCACTCCAGGAAGAGTGCATGAGACTTTGTAAGGAACTGATTGCCATCAGAGACGAAGATTCTCAGAATCGGGTATTTCTCACGGTTGGCGAGGAAGGCAGAATGGACTCAGCGGCGTGGACGTATAGAGAGTGGATGGATGACTACGCACGATACGGATTTGTTCCCGGTATAAGTATCGATTGTAAAGCCATATCCAATAGATTTGGACTTCCGCTACTGACCATTAATGGCAGAGCAAACGATGGCTGTGTGCTGACTTTCTTTATGGCCTTTATATCCACTGAAACCGAAGAAAGCTTTGTGAGAATACTATCGCAGTTTCGTTCTGTATTTCAAGTTTCGCCTGCAATGATCGCCATGGACCAGAGTACGCCGTGCATAAACGCCACTAAGAAGGTTTTTCCGACGTCATACATTGCCCTTGACGAGTGGCACCTTAACCAAAATCAACTTCGTAATTGTGGGAGCTGGTGCTCAAAGATCGGGCGTAAAGGAATTTCGGAAGAAATGTCGAGGGACCTCTTCATCATGAGGCAAACAAGAACAGAAAGAAAATTCATTTCCAGGCGGAATGATTTCGAAAGAAAGTACTTTTATCAGTTTCAACAAGAGCCGCCACAATGGTTTAGGTTTTTATATCACAGGAATGCTGAAATGATCGTTGCGTACTATCGCAATCGACTCGTTCCATTTCGTTTTCTCTTCCAGGGGACAGGTTACACCGAATGCTCAAACTCTTCATACCGCAGAAATATTTTGCAACGCAAAGTACCGCTGTGGAAGATACCCAGCGAGATGCTTCGCCTAACCAAAAAAAGCCGCAATAATCGATTAGCTTCGAGAACAAAAGTGTTGAAGCCCCAGAGCCTGACCAACCGGAAGATCACAACCTGCCAGCTGCCGATACCGCGAGCAGTGCTCGATAAGCTCATCACCGAGTACACTGCTTACTCCTTGCACAAATTTGTAGACCTCAGCGTCAATCCAAGTAGGAATTGCGTCGTATTGGACGCAACTATTGAGCCAATGACTGGTGCAAGGTGGCCTGATACCAGATTTGATGATGACTGTGTCCTAGGCACAGTAGTGGTATTCTCCTTAAAATGCTTAGAAACATTACAATCCGGTCATGATAATTTGGAGACAATACGAGCCCCAGCACCGATCTACGAAGTATTTCTCACGAACTTTCCCAAGCGGACATACAATTGCGATGAAGTCCTTGTGGGAGCATGCACCTGTGGTCAACATGCCGTGGCCGGCTTTCCATGTCGACACATAGTTAGGTGTGCTGTCACGTACCCAGAGCTTCTGTACCAGAAGCCGCAGTTACACAATGTCCTTGGCAGCCGAGTGCATCTGGAGACTCTGTTTGACTCGTACTGGAAACAAAACGACGACGAAACCACAAAGACCCATCTATCAAGTATCAGGCGGAAGATCGGAAGAGAACATGCACAGTCCAAACAATCAGATTCCAGAAGCGAAGGGGCCACAACGGAAGATGAGGATATGTACTGGGGCAACATCAATTCGCAGATCGATGAGGAGGTAAAGAAGTACTTGTCTTGGTCTGATGGCCGGGCAATGTTTGATAAGATGCATCGTTTAGCAACGGACCTTGGACCAATCGCACTTCGCAGCATTAAGATCCTGTTAGAGAATTCAATCCAAGCTCTGGCGAAAGGCCGAGCCCCAATTCCTCCTACAAACCATGTCCAAGTGAACTCTGAGTTCAAAAAGATCTTATCGGGCCAGAAAGAGGATAACGATGGAATTGTTTATACCATTCAAAACCCAAACATGGGTCTAACTCGCAACGAAAAGCGCAAAAGAGGATGCATGGAAGTTGTGAAGAGAAAACGTCCTCGACGGTCAGAGCAGCCGCATCTCCGTGGATCCCAGATATCGTCACAGAGTAACGTTTCCAAGGAGGACCATGGAGCCTCAACTGTGATTTCTAGAGACGATGTGAATGGCGCAATTGACAAATGACTTTCAACCATTTGTGGTCCACACCATAGAGCGAAGTGACATTCAAAAGGCAGAATGCCAATCAAGCGACAACGGCGGAGAGCCAAGAATCAAACCCGTAAAACCACACAAACTTTCAAAAAGAGAACTTCCCTACACCAAGATACGTGGTTATTGTAGACGCAGGCATATATTAGGGCTTGGAATTCATAGCGCAAAATGCTCAGTACGTAAGGACAACATCTGCGGGAAAGACAGGGTTTCACGTTGACTTTGCAATACTCGCGAGCTGTAGAAGCGAGCTGCACGCGTATGTAATAAAGGCGAGCGGTAGATCCAACCGTGCGGTAGAGCTAAGCAAGAAGTATTGTTAGACGGCAGGCATAATCACGAATGTCAGCGGCGGTGCAGGCGATGCGGTATAGCAGTGATCGAGGAACGCAGCGACGAGTACAGCTACGTTCGAGACAGACGGATCGCGGGAGCGGTAAAAGCGGTAAAGGAGATGATGCGTACCTCAATCGAGAAAAGGGGCGGGAACGCGTAGGCCACAGATCTCGAGAGCGATAGAAACAGTATTGGGGACGAGGAACTCGAAGGAGGGGGGAGGTTGAAAAATGAGGGATTCCAGCAGAGCGAGTGCCAGAGAGATAACTGGGCAAAGGAGGATGCGGTAAGCCGTTTGCTCGCTGACAATGGAGGGTGGAGGTGGTCGAATGTTCGGCTACTGAGGACACTGAAGGGCGGTCGGAATTGCGGCGCGAGTGACGTGCAATGCGGGGCGGGTGGGGCCTTGTGGGCTGGGTCGGGTGAACATCATTGTTAAAGGCCTAAAAGAGGGCGTAGGTGGACAGGGGTAAGACCTTTGCCGAACGCAACTGAGAGAGCACTGTGGATTAAGGCTGTTGGTGGTGCGGGTTGAATTATAGAGGTGACGGGAGGTGCATCTGCAAAGCAGGGGCTGCTGTGGAACGGTTGTGATGAGCGGAAAGAATTGCGTCGCAGGGGAAGACGATGGCGGCTGCGGCGAGCTCGGAGCCGTTTGCTGCGGTCAGTTGAGCGGGGTCACGAACGGCGAGAGAGTAGTTGTAGACGAAGTGAAGCGCTGGGGCGTCAAAGTTTGAGCAGAGTCGCTTAATGTCAGCAAGCATGTGAATGAGCGTGTCAAGCAGGACGGAGCGCAAAGTTGGGGGGAAGCAGAGAAGAAACCACAGGGGAGAAGAGGGTGGAGCGGATGGAATTGAATGCATTGGAGACAAAAACGGCAGGGTGGCAAGGGGGTGGAGCGCATAGAATTGAATGCATAGGAGACAAAGGCGGCAGGGTAGCGCTGATGGGGTGGGCGAGCAATGGCTTTGAAGCGTTCAGGCACCAATTATCGCGCGCTTTTGGACGCGCTAATCGGTGCCTGAACGCTTCGCGCTGGTTTGAATGCGGTGTGGCACGTGCTTTGCACGTGCCGCAGGACACAGAGCTGATTGGGTGCTAAGCTCTACTGGTTGACTTGGCGCATGATGAATGGGTACATATCTACATGGGCGCCGTGGCGGGCTGAACTCTGCACTCCGATTCGTGCATATATAACACGCCCTGGTGAGCCCAGGAAGTGGACCTCTGCTTACAGCTGAGGCTGAACTCGGTGCACTGATTGGTGGAAAATCTACATTTCTTACATTATGTAGATTCAGCAAAAGCCAGAAATTGCTGGAACACACGTGTAGAATGTTCCAGTAGTGTCTAGCACATTGCACGCTTTGTTGGCCCAGCAAAGACTACAGTATTTTAGTGATGCTGGCGCAAATTATCGCTTTATTATTGGTTAGTGTGCAGCTCCAGAGGTCTCTAGAAGCCAATGGAGTAACCTAGACGAACACATGAGTAACTAGCAAGTAGAAATGCGTATTTGGCTCGTTTGTAGTGCCTCTAAACACTATGAAAAGAGGTTCTGAGCTTCGGACTTCGGTCTGAACTCACCTCAACAATCGACCAACATCTAAGCCCCACCCCCTATCAACCTTCAGCCACTTCAACTATCATCAACAACCAGTGAGGCGTTCGCCACTGGATAGAGGGCTTCTAGTGAGGCGTATGCCGCTAGTTGTCCAATAGGGTGGGGAAGTACCATCGCTAAGACCGGTTGAAGCGCCTTAGGCGTGGAAGGGAGACGGGTAGTGTGTAACAAAGGTGTTTCTGTCGTCTGTGAGCCCCACCGGAGCTTTGCTCGGATAACGGTGTCGGTCGAAAGACCTGGTGATTTCCGGACGGAAATACTTGACGGGAAGCTATCCGCAGGCGACGTGCCGTGCAACCTTTCCTGCAAAGGGCCAGCTTGGGTATAGAGTGAAAGCATATCCCGCTGTTAGTAGCTTTCCTCGGGAAGCCCTGTAAGGATTGTATGCGCCTGCTTCTGGTTAGTGCAGAGGTAGGTAGGCTGCAGAATCCACTTCACATCCGGAGTGTCTGACCGAAAGCCGAGGGTGTGACCCTTAGTGATCCTTGACATAATTCTTGGGTTGCGCGCCGTTTCAACAAAGAATTTAAGAAGTTTTATTTGGGGATTGAGCCTCTTGCTCTCCTTAGTGTTGTTTTATTTCATCGAGTGGGTTTAGTTCTTTTGATCCCACTGTTTTCAACTTGTTTTGGGGCTTTTAGCTACGAAGAGCACCCTTTTGGCTTTTATTATTACAACTTTTCGGCCCCCTGCGTCACCGTCTCGTGATGGCGCCCACATGGTACTCTCGAGGAGGGAGCTCTTCTGACTCTAACGCTGAATTTACTTCTTATGACGGTTCTTCTATTGACGTCGTAAAGTTCCTCTTTTACTTTGAGAATGTTGCAATGAGAGGAAAGACTGACGAGGACATGGCACTTGAGTTGCTTGGTTTCCTTGAGAACAAAGCCTTTGAGTTCTACTATGATTCTTATGCTGTTAATGGTTCACTTTCGGAAGAAGCAAAGGACTACCGCTCCGTTAAGCAAGCTTTCATCGATCGTTTTGGAAAAGCCGAGGAGCCTGAGGAAGATATACGCCTTGCAATTTCTGCTAAATTGGATTATGCAGACTTGGTTGGTTCCTTGACCTATATGGACAACCTCTTCTTAAAGGCAGGATTCAACGCTAAGGCTAAGTTTGGTCTTTTGAAGAAAGCTGTAATGGAATACGCTGATCTAGCCCAGTTCGTTGTTTTCCGTGGCGCTGATGATTATGATGAGTTGAAGGTTCAAGTGAAAGCCTTCGATGCTGCCCGGAAAGCAATGGGGAACTACGTTTCATTAAGTACCCCACCTAACCGTATTGTCCAAAACCACAGGTCTTCTGAAGAAACTATCTCTCATGCTTTGGAGTCTAAGGTCGACAAACTCTCTGAGCAGTTTGCTCAGCTGTCATTAATGGTTAAGAAGACACAGACGGAGCGTCGAGACTACGAAAAGGTTTGTCCATACTGCAAGAAGCCCGGACATTATGCCTCACAATGTGACTCTAATCCGCACCGAGATACGCGATGCCCGCGTTTTGGGAAAATTGGACACTCAGAGATCACTTGTTGGCGAAGAATCCGACCCAAAGATACCCGCAAAGTTTGGGATGCCAATGAGGAATCTAAAGAGTCAGCATTTAATCTTCGGAAAGGATCCGACCCCGTATCAATTGTCACCGAAAACGCCGGGAATGCTGATGTAGTCGCCACAACCAAGAGAAGTGCTGACGGTGAAGCGTTGCCCAAACAGCGCCGTTCAGACGGTGGTGCACCCATCCCGCTTTTGCTCAATCCAACAAGATACGAAGAGAACGTTCGGAGACCTAAGGTTCATGAACAGAAAGTCAAGAAGCCGAAACAGAGGAAATCGAAGAAACAGAGTCTTCAAGACCATGCAAGCAAATATAACGTTCTCACTGAGCTCGCGAATGCCTCTTCCGGACTAACCTTTGGACAACTTATCAGAGGAGACGCAGATGATGCAAAGAAAGAGATTCGTAAGCTCATCGGTCGCAAAAGCAATGTTCGACGCCCTTTTGTTGGGCCAGTCGGTAAGCAGCCTAGACGTCTTAAGGCGGTCCCCGTTATGATATATGGGACTGAGACTGAAGCTTTGCTCGACTCTGGAGCTGTTCCAAACCTTATTTCAACCAAGCTGTGTGACAGGCTAGCACTGGAACCCAAGCATACGACGAAGAAGATAACTGTTGCCAATGGACAGAGCGCCGTGTGCAGAGGAATACTATACGATATCCCTATATCCTTCAGGGGCGTCTCCGTTCCATTAGACTTTCTTGTTATTGATGGTCCGCCATTCGACATCATTGTGGGTTGTCCAATACTTGAATCGTTACAAGCCTGCCTTGATCTCGGAAATCAGCACTTGAAGATGAATATTGATGGAAAAAGAGTAACACTTGGCTTTGACTATGCTCGCGTCGAGATTTCAGACGAAGAGGGTTTCCAGACGGATAGCGACGACTTCACTTCAGATTCTGACGCCGCTATTGACTCTGATACTGCTTCTGAAAATGACGAACAACTCGTGGTTGCTCTAACAGAAAAGAACCATCGCGAGACTTCCGAAATGATCCCGCAATTGGACATCACTACCGATGAGCAGCACGAGAAGTTACTCTTTTCAAAACTCTCGCACATTTCAGAGAATGAAAGAGACGACTTGGTTTCTTCTCTGAAGGACTCGAATGTAATCGCTTGGTCATTGAAAGACTTACGCCCAGCCGATGTGCCTGTTTCTCACTCTTTCGAGTTGACAGTTGACAAACCAATCTACTTCAGAGCCAGGAGGATGTCGCCGAAGCACAACGAGTTCGTACGCAAGGAGATTGATCTTCTTCTCGAAGCTGGTATCATTACCCCTTCAGCCTCTGCTTGGTCGTTTCCAATTGTCATTGCCTCGAAGAAAGATGGAAGCGCAAGGTTTTGTGTCGATTACAGAGAGCTGAACAGAGTCATGAAAGCTGACCGCTGGCCTTTGCCACGCATGGAAGAGATCTTTGACGAACTTGGAGGTTGCTGTGTCTTCACTACGCTCGACCTGTTCTCTGGATACTGGCAAGTCAAGATGTCTGAGGATTGCAAAGAGATGACGACCTTTGTGTGCAGATACGGAACTTTCATGTTCGAAGTCATGCCATTTGGTCTCATGAATGCGCCTTCCACCTTTCAACGGATGATGGATCATGTGCTAAGAGGACTTCCATTCGTTCGGGTTTACATTGATGACGTTGTCATATTCTCAAGAAGCCTCAGAGAACACGTGATTCACTTGAAGGCTGTGAATTGGTCGGATTGCGAAGCATGGATTGAAGCTCAAACTGTCCAAATGTTTCTTTGCACTATCGGAGGTGTCTCTTCTAGGCCATGTCATCAACGGAGATGGAGTGCACGTGTACCAGGAGAAGATTGCTAGGATCCAGGATGCCCCAATTCCTGCCACCACTACGGAACTACGATCTTTTCTGGGACTAGCCGGATACTATCGAAGGTTCATCAGAAACTTTGCTGAGACCTCCGCCGTGCTTCACAGTGCTACCTCGGGGAATAAGAAGCTGAGTTGGACCGGAGAGATGCTAGAAGCTTTCCACGGTCTGAAGAAAAAGATGACTGAGCCTCCGGTACTTTTCATTTCCAAACTTCGAGCAGCCTTTCATTGTGGAAACGGACGCCTCTAGTGTTTCACTCGGCGCAGTTCTCTCTCAGAAAAAGGAAGATGGGAAGATACATCCTCTGCAGTTTGCCAGTCGTACTATGACCGCTGCGGAAAAGAACTACTCGGCATGTGAAAGAGAAGCATTGGCAGTTATCTTTGCTCTCAAGAAGTTCAGATTGTATCTACTCTCGTCTGTTCCATTCAAGGTAATCACGGACCATATGGCTTTACGATATGCATTTCAGAAGCGCGATATACATGGACGCTTAGCTCGCTGGCTAGACTTTCTGGCCGAGTATGACTTTGAAATAGTGTATCGGGCAGGCAAGGAGAATGGCGCAGCAGATTATCTGTCAAGGATAGTTCACGGAGACGAGTTCGAGCCGTTAGAAGATGAAGGCGACCTTGCTTGTATGGCTGTTGAGCCTGACGACTTCTCCGGTCTTGAACCATACTACGCAAACATTGCGCGCTTCTTGTGTGGTCTGCGTACAGATGAGACTGATGCACGTCTCCGCCAAGCAATCCGACGAAATGCGAAGAAATTCCTGGTCTGGGAAGGAAAATTGTTCAGAAAGATGCCAAAACGCACTGCGAGTTGTTCCTGTTATTGGTCGGCGACAGATCATTATCAAGTCATTTCATGATGAGATTGGACACTGGGATTTGAAGACTACAAGGAAGTTCATCACTGAGAGAATACTGGTGGCCCACTATGCATGAAGATATCGGCAACTACGTCAAGAGTTGTGACGAATGCCAGAGACTCGCACCACTAACAAGGTATTACAGCAACCTTCGGACTCCCATTTCCTCTCTCTTTGACGTCTTCTCGATTGATTTTGCAGGTCCTCTTCCGACTACCGAATCCGGAAACCGTTTCATTCTGGTTTGTGTTGAGCATTTGACTGGTTGGCCACTTGCCGTAGCGACAAAATGGTCTTACGTCACAGGAGGTCATAGACTTCGTGAGAAAAGAGATCATTGCCGTGTTTGGTTTCCCTCGTATCGTGGTGTCGGACAATGCTACATGCTTCACTTCTAAGTCGCTCGTCTCATTCATGGAGGGACCATGGTATCAAATGGAAAACGGTCTTGGCGTACGCCCCATGTCCAATGGCCGAGCTGAAAGGATGGTTTGGTACTTCTGAGAAGAGCAATAGGAAAGAAAGCTCTGGATAATCGTTCAAGTTGGGACGAACACTTGCCTTCGGTTCTGTACGGATACCGGCGCAGACATCTTGCCAGTGGATCTCTCCGTTCGAGTTGCTTTACGGCGTGAAACCACGTATGACCTCCGATGAGGTGGTGTCGTGGCACGAGTTGGGGACTCCTCCGACCGGTTCCGCTCCGTGGAGCTGCTCGCATCAAGGAATCATAGAGCTAAACGTTCTGCTCTGAGGCCTTTGAAGGAAGTCGATGCAGTCTCCATTACGAAGTTTGAAGTCGGTGATCTGGTCCTTGTGGCTCGTGGAAAGGCCCTGAACCACTACCGTGAAATGGCCTGCTTTTTCCTCTAAGTACTTTGGTCCATGTCGTGTGGTGAAGGCTCACCATCCAAGGTACACGTTGGTTTCTCCACACAACCGGTACACTCGCCATGGAATACACGCCCGTCGTTTGAAGAAGTATATTGCGCGCCCGATGGAAGGTTAGGTTTTCAGGTTGCCGCGGCGTGGCAACCCTTGAGGTTGGGGTTGTGTCGGTCGCTAATGTTGCGGAATGTGCCAGAAATTGCTGGAACACACGTGTAGAATGTTCCAGTAGTGTCTAGCACATTGCACGCTTTGTTGGCCCAGCAAAGACTACAGTATTTTAGTGATGCTGGCGCAAATTGTCGCTTTATTATTGGTTAGTGTGCAGCTCCAGAGGTCTCTAGAAGCCAATGGAGTAACCTAGACGCACACATGAGTAAATAGCAAGTAGAAATGCGTATTTGGCTCGTTTGTAGTGCCTCTAAAACACTATAAAAGAGGTTCTGAGCTTCGGACTTCGGTCTGAACTCACCTCAACAATCGACCAACATCTAAGCCCCACCCCCTATCAACCTTCAGCCACTTCAACTATCATCAACAACCAGTGAGGCGTTCGCCACTGGATAAGGGCTTCTAGTGAGGCGTATGCCGCTAGTTGTCCAATAGGGTGGGGAAGTACCGTCGCTAAGACCGGTTGAAGCGCCTTAGGCGTGGAAGGGAGACGGGTAGTGTGTACCAAAGGTGTTTCTGTCGTCTGTGAGCCCCACCGGAGCTTTGCTCGGATAACGGTGTCGGTCGAAAGACCTGGTGATTTCCGGACGGAAAGTACTTGACGGGAAGCTATCCGCAGGCGACGTGCCGTGCAACCTTTCCTGCAAAGGGCCAGCTTGGGTATAGAGTGAAAGCATATCCCGCTGTTAGTAGCTCTCCTCGGAAGCCCTGTAAGGATTGTATGCGCCTGCTTCTGGTTAGTGCAGAGGTAGGTAGGCTGCAGAATCCACTTCACATCCGGAGTGTCTGACCGGAAGCCGAGGGTCTGACCCTTAGTGATCCTTGACATAATTCTTGGGTTGCGCGCCGTTTCAACAAAGAAGTTAAGAAGTTTTATTTGGGATTGAGCCTCTTGCTCTCCTAGTGTTGTTTATTTCATCGAGTGGGTTTAGTTCTTTTGATCCCACTGTTTTCAACTTGTTTTGGGGC
>NBIV01000385.1:0-44804 GCA_003194525.1 Gracilariopsis chorda
TCTATGCAGTTTGTGGAGCGCAACCACGTCAGGAATTGACAGTGATGACTTTGATTTCGTTCGGAAAGAGATTCTAGCAATATTTGGGTTAGGGGTGATGCCACTGTTGGCTAACTTGGAAAGAGCGGGTCTTTTAGTGCGATCACTACGATAACCACCGAGGAATAATCTCGGTTGGATCTTTCCAAACTTCAGGGGAGGACATACGGAGCGGTATGTTCCAAGCGAGACGGGTTCTACGATTGGCAGCGTTGGAAGCTTTGCGACCTCAGCAAGTGATGAGTCAAGACGCTCTCGCTCTCGCTCCGCAGAATACTCATGGCAATTTGCGCGTCGTGCATTGCAGTTGATTACCGAACTCGATCAAGATCGACCCGCCCATCCTGGCACGAGGGCAGCAGTGGCAGCGGCGTACTCTGGATACACGCCGCTCAGCGTACGACTTGTGGAGGCTGGTTTATGCGAAGAAGGATGGGGCTCTCTTCCCCATATTGTCACACATGTCTCTTTTACCTCCAGGGCACACCACATTAGAACACCGCCGTGAAGAGATTCGTAGTGACGAAGACGGCATTGATGCAGTGATTGTGTTTGTAGGCGGCATAACCAGAGCGGAGCGACTGCTGTTCGAATGGCGTCAAAGGCAAGTGGAATGAAGGCATTGATAGCAACCACGGCTGTCATGGGACCCGATGAATTCGTGCTTTCACTCGATGACGCTTTGTTTGCGTCGGGTTAGAAACGAGGATTACATCCAGTTTCTTTTTTGTTCACGAATTGGCAGTTGTGGTGTCGGTACATTCATTCTTATTCAATTATGTCAGACGAAGGTAAGATGAAATTGAGCACAAACAAAGTGCCATGGTCTCATATGCTAACGTTGATATTTAAAGAAGTAAATAGCGCGACGATGGTGCGCGACTGGCGCGCTCGCGCTGCACGCGCATCTGCACGGACGGCGAGCTGGGCGTGAACAACATCATCGACATCGAGACCGACGACGACACCAACGAGTCGGTGGGATTGAGTCGCAACTATGCGCTTTTGAATATCCGCACGCTGTTGTCGTAGGATCTGGACAAAATGAGATTGCCGTACGCACTAGCCACCGCCAAGTAAGCCGGACATTGTGAGTGATGAGCGCAGGTGCAAATGCCTCCATTCTCTGAGCATCGCACACAAAACACCGTTCCGTCCTGAGACCATTCAACCCATCCGGTGTGGCCGACCAGCTGCAGTTGGTCCACTACCCCATTTTGGCAGGCGCACACTCGCGCTGTTTTATCCGCGGGCCGTGCCACAATGCTGTCGCTATCATTGAACTCGTGGTCACATTCGACGAAAACAAGAAAGACGATTGTTTACGACGAAAAACGTTTCACAAACATTGCAACGCGTACTACATATAGCTTATCGACCATGTAAAGACATTTGCGTGGTACGAGGCCTTTTCGAGAGTCTCTCCTTCAACCCTTCATTCTCATCTCTGAGCTTCTGATTAGATTCGCTTAAACTAGCCACTTGTTCTTGCTTCTCTGTCTGAAAGAAAATGAAAATCATGCTTTGCTGACTCATAACGCTTCTTGTAATACTGCCTGGACCTTTGAAGCTTACGGTTTTCGCGCGTTAGTTCATTGACTTTTCGTTCCATGTTAGCGGGGGCGACAACCATATGCCTATTGTCAAAACTATCACTAACAGCACCTTCAGTAGGGCCACCACCATCAACAACACCGTCAGAAGCCGCAGTTTCAACCTTGGCATTTCCATATCCGTTCCATCATCAGCACTACCATCATTAGCAGCATCGTCAGCAATGTCGTTGTTCCCACCAGCACGATCACCAACGCCACCATCACCGACACCATTATCGCCAACCGCATCGACAGCGTCGACAGTTGCCACACGAGTAGAGTTGTTCGAAAGCATTGGTGTGCTACCCTTATTACGAAACGTTTTGTGTGAGAGGGCTTTAGAGAAAGTGCTATCATGCAACGCACGGCGTCTTCCGTTTCGCCGCAGGTCTATATGACATTGTGCAGTGGATGCGAATTGCGGGAGCGATTGTGCGAAACAGCGAGCGACGCTGAAACGCAAAGCGTGAAACGAAATCATAATGGCGCATCGCTCTCCCTTTGTCTCTATCACTGATCCGCCCCTTCCTTCCGTGTTGCAGCTTACTATCATCACCACAGCCTTTCACACCGGCTTCCGCAGTACTCCTTCCTCTGCAGTGCTCACAGTATTCTTTTGAGACCAACACTGCCCTATGCTCGTTGAGCTCTCTCACCTTTCCACCCCACAACCACGGCTTCAACCTTGCCATGGCATTCGCGTGACCTCATGTAGTTTCTTCCCCACTTGGTCTAGTCCGTCGCCTGTAACACAAGCGTCCACATCTGCCACACCCGAGCACAACGCTGTTGTCAAGCCGCCCAACAATGAGGAGCAGCCTGTCATAGAGCAGTGCGACACCGCAATGGAATTGGCAACCGTGAGTTTGGTGTCATCTGATGGAGATCGCCTCACCCTCTCACCGCAAACATTGCCTCCTCCATCACCGACGCCATCTCAATAGAGATCTGCCTCCCTGTCCGCTCCGCCAAGCGTTAAGCATTCAGAGGACAAGATTTCGACACCGGACATGGAACTTGAACCGGCGTTTCCTTGCCGGTATTGTGCAAGGGCTTTGACAATCGGGAGCAACAGAAGGCACACGTCGACGCTCTTATCGCAAAAGCAAAGCAAGAGCGGCCCGCGGAGACGATAGCGTGAGCAGCACATCAAGTGCGAACTGAGGGAATGAATGCAGCTGGTGTGGAGCTGTGTGAACGACGGACTGGCGGCAATGGTGAGGCGGGGTGAGGTGGCCACATTTCGTGCGAGGGACAGCAAAGCGCGGCAGCGGCTGCGTTTCACGCTGGCGTCGAGCGCGTGTGTCATGCTTTGCAACTGGTTGCGCGCCGCGTCGGCCGTCACGTCGGCGTATTGTTGAAGCTTGTTCATCGTGGCGGGTGTTTCGCGCGTGTGCATTTGGACGCACGCTGCGTTGCGGCGGGAGAGCGTTTCGTGCAGTGTGCCGTGCAGTGTGCCGGCGGAGATGTCGTTGATAGGGTCTTCGCAGGCGTCGAGCACTTGTTCGGCTACGGGCGAGAGGAACTTGTCGCCCGAAAAGAGCATTTTGGGGTAGCTTTGACGGATGGCGGTGATGATGGGCATGATGAAGTCTACTTCCTTTGAGGCGCCGATCAGCTCTGCGTCGGGTCTTCTGCTTTGACCGCCCAGCTTTCGTGTCGCGCGCGTGCATGGTGGCTACTCAGAGAATCGTTACGTCTGTGTCAGTAGTATTGTTCATGTATACACCCTTCACTTGCTTCAACGATGTCGAAACCATGGTTAACGAACTTCTCTACCCTTCGCAGAACCACGAAATTAGAACTTCAAGAACAGAATTGAACGCTCGGTGCGACTGAGTAGCGCTCATAAAGTGTTCTCCAACGTAAGAGGCTCTTTTGCGCCGGACGGGTGAACAAAGGTTCCCACAAAGTCGTAAATCTCGCGCTTGGGGGCCTCCCTCTCGAGGACGCAGTCGCTGAAAAGAATGTCCTCATCCCGCGGCACAGACTGAGTAGCAGCAACGGCGCGGCGCAGTTTCCAATCAGTTTCACCGTCCAGCTGATCGGTTCGAATGAACAAGGTGTCCGTGGGGTCTGGCGCATCGTTGGCAAAGGACTTGTGGTTGGCCGGCTTGGAGGGGATAGCCTTGAGCAAAACGCAATCAGCCGGTACTCGATCATTGGTTTCTAGCAGGAGTACATCGCCCACTCGAATGACCTGACTGGCTATGCGGACGGCGTTGGATTGGTTGGGAGCTTCTCCTCTCAGCAACAGGGTGTATGGAAATTGGTTGAGACTGTTGTCTCGCTTAGAGCGCGAAATGTGGTCAAAGGCTTCCTTGGACATAGACACGAGCAAGACGAAGATAAGAGGGCCGAAGTAGGTCCAGAAAAAGCCGACGCGAAGCGCAGGTATAAACTGCGAGCACGCGACAAGCAAAAAGAACAAGTTGTAGAACATACGAAACTGCTCATACAGCACGAGCGGAATAGAGGACAGAAGCGTATACTTGCGGTTGCAAACGGACCCGACGCAGTGAGCCGCAAGTAGCGGCGCGCCCAAGCCGGTTTGAGGCGTTGCAAGACGCGAAAGATCAGCGAAGGCGACGCAGTGGCGCCAGTGGCGGACGGCGTGAACAGTGGCAGCTCATGCTGCTGCATGGGTTAGAACGGCGCGCACGTACGGGCGGCGCGGGCTGGGAACAAAGGCGGTGGAGCGTCGGTGAGAAGGAGGCGTCGCTACGGGGAGCTGGTGCACGACGACGAGGGCAGCGGATCACGCGGGGGCCGACGTCGGCGATGGGGCGGTGGAGCTGGCGCAGGGGACTTGCGGGCAGTTACACGACTGCGCCAAGGTGACGGTGACGGCGCGCGCTGCGCCAATTTGCGATACGCTTTTTCGCACTCACTCTTCACGCCATATGCGACTCACCCGAGGAGCTGCGCGCCGTGAGATCAGCGCCGCGGATTCTTCTTACTAACCCAAACCACAACCTCCAGTACTGCAACACACTTCGTTGGGTCCACAAACATTCTGCCGCCAAACTTGGTAACGTCGGTACCATCACCAACTGGCTCGGTAACAGGACCATTCTCAACGATACAGAGCGCCTTCGCTCTATGGAAAGCTTTGACCAACTCATCCACTCATCGTTGTCAACGCTCCACAAAGCTCCTGATCGTGGTATTGGAGCGATAGCGCCTCCGTCAGTCTCAAGTTCAGCAGATATCTCGTTTTGATTGGTTGATGCTCAGTCGACAAATGCCATCAAGTCTCCATGGGAGTATGCGTTGTCCAAGCAAAGCATTAAAGCATAGTGCCTGCACTGCGCTCAGCGCTTCGTATTTCGAAAGATCAGGTAACAAATTCCATTCACCAGTGTCCAGTTTCAAGTACAACCGATGCATCACTCCGGAAGGGGAAGTCGACCTGTCTCAAGGTACTCGTTCACTTTTCGTATGCTGTAGAAGTCATTCTCGAAACTTGAAGTCGTAACACTCATGTCACAGAAGCCCCACGTTCCCCTTTTGCTTCCCATCTTCTCCCCACTTCGTCGACATGAATCAAAATCAATAAGTGCTACACTATCGTCTTCGCGAAACATAATGTTGTTCAGACTAACGTCATTATGACAAAGGCCGAGCGAGTGCAAGTGCTGCACAGCGCTACGAATGCTTCCCATCACTGCTTCTTTTTCCACTGCTTGTCTTCTCATCCACGTCCTGTCGTATAACGTTTCTTCAAACTTTTCCAAATAGATCCCACCAATTCGATCACCCTTCACAACGCACCCATAGTACTTCATAATATTCGGGTGCGGCGATCTCGATACTTCCTCCAAGATCTTTATCTCTTGCAAAAACGTAGAAGGTATAGTGTGGGTGTTCTGGTCTGGATGATATGCAGAAAGGTTTGGTATTTTCAACCATCTTCCTTCGACGTCAGCCTCGGACACACTACTTATGCCATGCTCATAAAGTGGAAATATGTGATGATCAGGGATCAAAGTGGGTTTGACAATCAGCGAAGAGAGGTTTTGCGCATTAATTTCATCAGCGTTCACCGCTGTCGTTTTGCCAATAAAGAACCGGTTATGCGTGTCTCTGTAGGTCACGTTTGCCTCGATAAACTGATAGTTGATATCCACCGCATCACCTTTGCAAAGAATCTCCATGCGTTAGAAACGTGCGATCAAGCTCGGGCAAACTCGTTGGACACAAAAAGCGCTTCCTTCTTGACCAGGATTCGAACGAAACTTCAAATTTGTTCAGAGTCGTGTAAAGTAGATAAATGTGGAGTTTGAAGAGAAAGACACAGGTAAGGCGAAAGCGCAAGGTAAAAGAGCTCTCTTTTCGCTGGTTACTTTAGCGGAAGCGAAGACGAACGGAACAGAGCAGTCCTTGAGACAGGACGGATCGTGATCATCTCCCTGTGATGCTGGATGGAAGCTTCCATTCGAGTCAAATAGACCTAATTACTCTGTAAAGTAACTTTACAGAGTAATTAGGTCTATTTGACTCGAATGGAAGCTTTACTAAAGTGTGTTCAACTTCTGCAATCGACACGGCGTCGCAAGTTGCGTGCCCATATCAACGGTTAACAGGGTTACCACTACCCTTGGAGGAGCCCTCGAACTGACCGAAATCAGAACCGTTTCGTCTCTTCCAGCGCAAACTCTGGCCTTTATTTCCGCACAACATCATGTGTACTTCTATTTCTATTGGAAACAGTCATGGTGAGCACGGAAAAGCATCTTCTCAAGTCATTTTGAAAGACTGCCGGAATCCATCATGCCCTACGTCTAGGTTTTACAACAGTCATTTCTCCGGCTCATGCGACATGTTGGACGTACGACCAACGCACAGTGAGACAAATTCGGGAAAAGGTAGCGCTCAAGCAACTTCAAAGACTCCTAAAACTTTGGATAAGCAAAACAAAACAAAATCGACAAGCGGCACCCAAAGTTCATCTTCTTCTAAGGCAAGCTATTTTAAGAAATGAAGAAGTTTAAAGCGTAATAGACGTGCTTTTCTATCTCAACTTTCCATTCCGAGGACAGGGCAGAGAGAGTAATGATCAAAGTTGCCTTGGAGTTCGTGATTTGTTCTCTCGAAACCTCCTGGAGCTAAGAGTCTAGGAGGTATGCAGCCTCGGTGGTATGGATTCCCACAGATATAGCATCCGTCATTATCCAGAGCATGATTGTGGCTACCCTTCTTGCGGTAGTGCTGAGTCTTTCATGGCTTCCCTCTGTTCAATTCAATTCAAGGTCTTGGTTTGCAGTCGTACCAAACAGTTTGGACTTGTTAGAGTCTTCGAGCCACCTACAGTGTTTCTGGACACGGAATGCCAGCTTTTGGCATAATTGAGTGTTTGTCTCAATCAGAGCCGGGTTGCCTTCCATGGTTGGTCTTGCCTACGCTTCACCTCTTATTGCATTCACCGAAAATTCACGCTTACTGTAGTTGTTCTTAAACTGAAATGGTATGTACATTGCCATCTTTTCTATTCGAACAACCATCTTGTTGAAAGCTCCTTCAGTTGTACGTTTTGCATCGTAGTAGTTCTTGATGTGTACGTCACGAAGTTGACTGCGTATCTTCACACAACATAACCTCCTCAACCACTGCACTACTCCATCTCGTTTCAAACCTCACGTTCCGGAGCAACAACCTCCTGTGCACTCTCCACTGCACTCTTCACGTAGTCTTTTTCTGCATTCCTCTTCCTCTCCTCACCAATGTAGTTATCAACAAGATGGCAGAAGATGTTCCTCATCTCTTCCTTCTCACACGCTCTCCGAATCGCAATTTCCACCGAGCACATCATGAACTTGAATAAAAACATTTTCTCCCTCCAAAACCATTTTGCGAACAATAGAAACAAAAGTGGGTGGCCGTTATGTAAAACGATTCCTTTGCGCTTGGGTCATGCAGCTCACCTGGACGCAGAATACTTCGTTTCGACACGCACCAAGCACCCGGATATCTTTCGATTCGATATGTTGGTGGAGTAAAAGAGCGAAAAGCGAAACGCAACTGTCGTGGAGAACCGAAAGCAAGCTTAGATTATGGACCTCTTCGAACAATGAGCTCCATGACTCGTGACTACGTGACGTGGTGCGCACCCTCCACCCACAGCAGGGCGGGTGCGCACCCTCCACCCACAGCAGTAAGGGTGCGCACCCTCAGGCGCACCTGAGATTCTCGGCAGCGCTTCTCAGGCTGAGAAGCGCTGCCACAGACGTCGGAGCGTCTGTGCCGCCAACACACCTCCGCGCATCGCCGGTTTGTGCAACTTTGCTGAGCAAGTTACTCGCTTTTCATCGCGCTGCCAGAGCTCTCCTCCAAGCCCTTTGCTAATTTGCAACCAGCAACCCGCTCGCTTGTCGTTGAGCTCCCGCGCTTCTAGCTCGTCTTGGTGTCGATTCTGCCCGTATTTTGGCCTACTGGCGACGGCACCGAACCACGCCGAAGGAAAGAATGGCAGCCCAGGCGATCAAATTGGCAACCGGTGTGCTGCAACTCACAAAGAAGTGTGAGACCACTGTGAACAAGTTCTTCTTTGAACTAAACCATGCAACCAGTTCTGGTTCACCGTCGTGGTCAGCAGTTGGTTATTTCAAGAACGTCATCTCGAAGTAGTAACTCTTTCAGATTCTTGTTCTATGATATCGAAGTCAACCAGACGCACTGGGATTTTTCGTGTCAAAGAGGTGGGAAGGTGGGCCTGTTCGCTGCGATTATTGCGGCGAAGACTGGCATATACAACAAGGAAGTTCGAAGCGATTAGTACTTCCACTTAAGGATTTGGGAATCGACATGTTGCCACTTGAGGCAGAATTGCAGGTAAGCAGCGATGGATTTGCTGTGCGGTTTTTGGTTTCGGCAGTAGGTTGCATAAACGCTAACCATCTCACGAAAGTCTGGGAACGAAGTTGGCAACGCAGGCTTCTCACCGATCGTAGGTTTGCGCGAAAGCGTTCTTGGTTTGAATCCAATCGCGGCAAGCTGAGTTACGCGCGCGCTGCTATCCGCACTGGCGGCGATGTTGAGCAGACGAGCGTCGGCGTCCGTGAACGCAGAGCACTCGTTTGCCCAGTGCACGGCGGCCGCTCTGGCAGCGATGACCACATCATGCTCATCCGCAATCGCGTGCGGCAGCGTCTGCAGCACAACGGTGCGAAACTCGGAAGCGTGGTGCGGAGCGACGGTGACAATGCGAGCAAGCGTGATAAGAGCCTACGACGCAGCATTGCGCACCTCCGGCGGAAGCGTGCGCGATTGCGATCCAGCAAAGAACAGCTGCAGTGACACGGCGTCGTCACGAATGAACGACGGCACTCGTAAGACTCACCTCCTGATCCCAATTCTGATTCCGATTCCGACTCGGAATCAGGTTTCTGAGCTCTGTGAGCCGTACAATTGAATGGTACCTTATCGCAAGGCCTAGTTGCTTTGCATCTACGCCCTTTGGATGTTGTACCTTCGCATTGCATACTTGTTCCAGGCCTTACCCGATGCTCTTCAAGTCTTCTGCTCCGTGTCTGGTGCTTCTCGCAGTACTTTGCGCTCGAGGAACATACTCTTTCATTACAGGTCTCCCCGCTTGAAGCAAGCTGCGCGCATAAACGATGGCGACTGCAAACGTTCCAAGGTGCACAATCTACTACAAACTTATCCAAAGACAGGCCTTTCTCACGACAAAAGCCACATATGTGAGAATTGCAGAACTGAGAGTTACCATCTCTTCGCGAACCACGAAGTTGTCTATCTAGAAGGCTTGCAAATCGATGCTGGACACACAGGCTTGATTCGGGCATGGTGAAGTCAACTACTTCACGAGTACCATCGCACTCAATACAGCAATGGTGTACGTAGTATTGTTGGAAACCATGGTGTAGGTCCCGGATTTTGTCACATTCTTGAACCAAGCACTTGTGTTCCATACACAACTGAGAAGCTCCAACTCGATGTGCAGATCTCATACAGTCAGGATCTCTGTGAGCGTACTGAAGACAGAGGCGACAACAGTGTCTCTTATAGAATGGTACAGTTGGACCAAGAAATACATTTGAACAGCCATTGTCTCGACAAGAGTGATTCTCACAAGCTCCTGCCGTTCCTCGGTAGCACGGGAACAATCCCGTGCGCAGGACAGTAGAGGCAAGCATGAACTTTGCAAATATCGGTCCCTTCCATTCTGGGATTCTTGCGAGTTGGACCTTGATATGTGCATCGATGGCTCTCGCAAAAGTAGAGCTCCTTCACCCCTCTTCTGAAACAGCCTCGTATGCGACAACCGTAAAGTTCCCTGCAGAATGCCCCGGGCCTTTCACTAGCAAACGTACAATCCTCGGTAGAACATCGTGGTGGTGGTTTTGAGCCTGCCAACCATTTCCCAAGCAAGAAATAGAATTGATCGGTCTGGCCTTTAAACCAATGCTCAGTACATTTTGCAGCCCTTGCATGAATTCCACAAGTCATAGTCATGTACGGATGGTACACCCATCTCGAACTCTTGAAGCATCGTGCGTCGCAGCAACTTGTAGGCCTCTTCACCGGTCATTTCTTCATCAAACTTCTTCCTGTACAAAAAGAATTGCAACATTTGGAAAACCCATCGCTTAGAAAGTTCAGTTTCGTCGCCTTTTGCAACCTTCAAGCTCGACATTCAAGAGCGCAGTAAAATGCAGGTTTCGTCAGCAAAAGCCAGGCTCAGGGCACGAATATCCCTCATGATGCACCTTGTCCTTCGCAAAATGGTCACTCTTTCTGTCAAAACGCTTTGTGCTTCCTTCTCCTGCGTAGATTTGCGTTTCACAGAAGCTGCCAATCTCAGATCATCCGATTTCCCGCAACGAATAATCGCTCCCGACCATTGACGAGTGTCTATCAGATCACCAAAGATCTCATCCAGCGCATGATTATAAGGCCACACGACCATTGGCAATACCGCGTTTCCAGAATGAACGGCAATGCTTCTTATCAAGTTTAGATCTTCGATAAGCACAACTCCAAGGTAGCACTGGCCTTGCCAGAATAGACACGTTAATCCCTCTATTGGTTACCCCTGTGACGAACGCACTACGGTCGCGAAGAAGTGGGATTCGGGATTCTGCCAAGAGGACTCTTACTTCTGTTGTTCTTATTCTTGGTCCAAAGTATTTGGGCTACGTTATTCAGCAAGTTCTGTAAGGCTTAACGGAAGGATTCCACCGCGACGACGGTGTGTTCGTTGTATACTCAGTACTGAGAGGTATACTTGAGGACAAACATAAGGGAACGGGGCGATATTCGTTGGATAGCATTTACGACGTTCTTGCTGATTTCCTTATTGAGGAGCTCAAGTGTGGGATTGATGATAACAAGAAGGAATATGAAGATCCTAATGCATCGGTATCTCGCAAACGACAGTCAACTTTTCGGGCCACGAAAGCATGCGAATGCGCCCATATCATATCCGAGAACACGGAGCTTCGCTGCTTGCATTCGTCTGCGTTCGACACGTCACTTGACATATTCCATTGCCGACAAACCAAATGCTTTTGCTGACGTCATGATTGCGATCGCTCCAAAGCATTCAAGTTGAATCATTGCCGAACGCTGACATATAACATATGAAATATACGCACAAATGTCTGTTTCTAATTGATGACATATGGTGGGTGAATGGAATCACGCCAGATGTTTTCGGAGTTCTGGGTATCATTTTGCACAACGAAAGCCTATTGGTGTATACAACGAGGGATAAGCGCTTCTTGAGGGGAGCAGACAAGTAACTCTCATTTAAAGCAAGAGCGGTGCATGGGCAAAATGCTAAACATTTGTTACTGACGCACGCGGGGTTGGGCACTGATACTGAGCTGTGTTTCGAAAAAAGGAAAGCATTTGACGGAATTCTTGACATATGCAAGGGACTTCCTCTTGCTATCGGGATTGATGGAGCTACGGTGTACAAATATTACGACCGACGAGAGAGGAACAAACAGGATGCATGGATCGGTTACTATCGCAATCTGATATCAAAGGAAGAGAACATCATTGGTGAAAGCGCATACTGGTATGGAAAAGTGCGACTGATGGTTGAAAGCTCTCTGGTCGTGCTGAAAAAGGGGACAGGATTCACGAAGAGTTTTGAACAAATGTTTCGAAGGTTTTTTGTAGTTTGGAAGCAACAAAAGGTGAGCGGGCAGGTTCTGCAAAGATTACGGAACTTGGGCGACCTGCGAGAGGGTCGAGAGGTTGATGAAAGGTTTGATGAGGTGTGTCTTGTACAGATGACGGGAAGCTGGAACAAGTTTTATGTGCAACTGCACGACTTCGTGCTAGACATAGCAATGCAAAAGGCGTCGGACAGATACGAAGTGATGCGGTGGTTTGGAACACTGGTTGACAACTACATGCCAAAGGAGCGACATGTGAACACAGTTTGCGAGTGAGGAAGCGGAAGCAGCCTAAGATAATGCAAGTAAGAGTCGACAATCACGAAAAGGTTTCGGTTATCTCATGGCTTTGGCAAAAAGGTGCTTTACCAGTGAAGAAAACGAAGCTCAAGGCAGTACAGGTGAGATAAAAAAGGGATACACGTTTAGACCGTGGTGGAAAGTTGAAGATGACGGATTTATCCACGATAATGTTTGCCGGATTCTGCAAGGGGCTGGAGAAGGCAAAGAACTCTTATGGCTTTTGGAGAGGGCGCAATGGGTTGTGATGCGTCTTCAGAAGGTCGGGATCAGCGGAATAGAGCAGGACTTGGCGATCGGACTGCAAGTATCAGCGAAGGATAAGAGTAATGAGACAAGGATTGGAAGATATTTGAAGCTTGTGGGAAGTGCGGTTCGAATGAGCTTTGCTGCTGTTACCGAGAATGTGTACGAGGCTTGGTTCCAGCTGTATGGAAGAATGGGATGGTACGCCCAGCACTGCGAGCGCACACGGATGTTCTTGTCGGAGATAAAAGAGCACGCGCCTAGACCATGGGTGAAACCGTCGGTTGGGTTCCTTGAAGAAGCCGGGGGTGTGGCTTCAGAAACTATACAAATGGCGAATTGCTATCACATACTGTGCATATCGCACGGTGGAGATGTTATAAGAATTCTTTGGACTGATTGGAAAAGAGATTTTTATGTTACGGAGTATTATAAGAATGACGAATCATTGTGCTGATTTAACTCCCGTCTCACCCTGGCAACATACAATCGTGCGGTGCCCGTTGCGCTTCTTCCCGTCAAGCGTCTAGACCGGCGAAGCACGGTGGTGTCCGAGTTGTTCCCGTCGGCTCCCGCACCTGCTGCGGGCGCACTAGAGGGGCCCGCTGCTGCAGATGCAGAAGCTGCGGCTGCGACTGCAGCTGCAGCTGATGCCGATGCCGGTGCCGGTGCGTGTGCGCCGGCTGCGCTGGAACTACTCGCAGAGCCGTCGAGACGTTCTCCAACTCGGCACACGAGAACGAAGTGGAATACGGTTCACATTGCACCACCACCATCATATCATTCTTCTATTGCGCTCGTTTCAACGCCGTCAACCCTCGCCGACAGTGATTCTTCATGGATACGGTGCAAGGCGCCATGCACGTACGATAGAGAGAACCAGAAGCGTACGATCGACCAGCAGTCGCCAATGCTAGTGCAGCAGCCCATGCTGCCGGGTCTCGGTTTCTTCCTTCTATCGGACTTCATTACACAAACTCTCTTTTATATTCTTTATTCAGTCGTGACGTCTAGTTCTTTTCTTATCTGGACTATTGGTCTTACTACTTTTCGGACTTCCACTATATATGCTTTTTACTTCGTCAGGGACATTTTCTTTGAATAACCTTTTGTAACGCCTCTTCTTGCGCTGAACCGCATCCAGTTTGTCTCGAAGTTCTCTCGCCTCCTTTTCAAGTTCTTTCTCTCGTTGCCTCGCTTCTTTCGCCTCCCTCTCACGTTCTTTCGCCTCTTGCCTCGCTTCTCTCACCACTTTCTCACGTTCTTTCGCCTCTTGCCTCGCTTCTCTCGCCTCCTTCTCACGTTCTTTCGCCTCCCTTTCACGTTCCCTCATTTCCTTAGATAGCTTATCTAGAGGACTCGATGCGTTTGGGTTATTGAATATGGTCGACGGTTTGTGAGTTCCAAATGGACCCATGTTTGCTGGAGTATCGCCGCGAAATACTTGTTTAGGAGCGCAACAATTTGTTGCTGGATCCCCGTGGCGAATTTCAATACGTTGGTCTCTTTTGCTTTCATCTTTGCAGTTAACATATCTGATAACCGTGATAAGCTGCTTCACTCCTGCTTTCTCGTATTCGCCCGGTTTGACGTCCGTGTCGGTTTTTTCGTTATGGCTGGTAACTTCTACGACAGCTTTGACTTGGTCAGGAATTGGATGAGAGATTCTCCGCGATTTCGGGGAAAGCCCATTTTTTCGTGGCGGGGACACGGGGGGCGCTGCGATAACATCGTGCCTGCGTATGGTTCTTCTAGGCGTAGGGTCTCCTGGACTGGATGGCGAGCGCGGGATAGAAATACCTTCTTGTGATGCGGGTGGATACTCAGTCTGGCCTCTGACATATCGAGCGATGCCATGGTTTTGCAGATACCTGGCAATGTTATCGTGGGGCTCTTCTGACATTGGTAGTGCAACGAGTATACCTTCCACGTATTCGTATCTTCCATACACTGAAGTGTCTATGTCCAAGAATTCCTCCACCGAGCAGGGTTTAAGATCTAGCGAGCCTAGTTCGGTTTTGGGTGCAACAGAAATGGAAGGGTTTGGAGAAGAAGCAGGTTGGGACGGTGGGGCAGTGGGTTGAAGGTCAGATTGAGACGGTTCGGGCTCAGGCGTAGAGTGAGCAGAACAGGGCGAGAGTGGGGACTCCATGTGGCTTCAGTTGTGAGGGCTTGTAGGAAGGCGCTGCCTAGAGGCTTAAATACGGAAATGGAGCTGCTGCGAAAGCAACGTCGCGGATGCAGGCCAATCGAGAGTCTCGAGAGTGACGATGAGCGCCTCGCGACTAGCCTTCAAAGCTGGTGAGGATTCTCCACTCAAGACCAACCGGTAGAAACTCCGTACAAGCACAAGGTCCCTCGGTGCATGGCGAAGCGAAGAGATGGAGAAGTTTTTTATTAATTGGATCTTCCAATTTGGAACCGGCAGTTTGGGGCCAAGGGATGATCTACATGGCATAGACGGAGTGAAAAATTGATTGAAAAGGAACAGCTCAGCACAAGCTCTCCAAAAAACTTGACCCACATGGCCCCGTTTTTCGTGGTATCCGATTGACAATTCTCAGGTTCGGAGGTACCGGTACACGGTGCGTAGATGCGTGGAGGTGGTGGGCGGCGGCTGAGTTTCCGCGACGAGGGTATCCTAGGGATACCCTCAAATCGTGGAGGGTTTTGTGTTGCAGAGAATTGACGACAAAGCGGTTGTGCCGTTGCCATGATCAGCAGCAGGAAGGAACGCAGGCAACAAGAAGGAGCTCAAAACACGAGCGCACAACGCGGTTCGGCGTGCGTTCACAGAAGAAAGGCAGTTGAACGATACACGGAGCGCTGCCGCAGTTCCACAACAAGCAAGCGCCGCAAAGAAGAACACTGCAGCGGTTGAACACGCCTAGACACCTAATGCATTCTTAGTATAGTAGTAACCCAGTGTGTGTAGCACGACTCCGGGTTGTAGCTAATAGCTATCGTACGAAGAACGCGTTATAGGTTGTAGGGGTCCTTAGCAAACCCCCGGGCTAACATAGAATTGATGTTACTCGTTCGTAAACAGAGAGAGAGAGAACACTGCACGCAAACGCGCGCACAAGCACGACAAGAACACAAAACACACAGCGCAGCAAGCGCGACTGCGCTGCAGCAAGCGCATCGCGTTACATCGCAGGAATGAGCATTAAGGGACTTCCTACGAATAACTGTCATTTGCAATAGTAAACTGGAGTCATACTGGATCACGAAGAGAAGCGCGTATCACACAACTGATAGTGCTTTAGAACAGCGCGCTCGGAAGAAAGTAGGCGACGCAAGCAACAGAAATATGCCGCTGTGATCAGCTATAGTGTGTGAACGAACCAAGCAAATATTCTCAAGCTCTGTGCAACGTCCGCTACCAACACTCCATTTGCAGTCGGCCTTCATATTCCATACGTTTTACGAACTGTTCTGAATATGCTTCACTTAGCTGGCCGACAGTTTTGCCTAGAGTCACGATGACTTCCCGGAGTGCCTTCGACATCGCTCCATCACTGCCGACCACATACACATAAGTCTCTTGCTCAAATACCAATTTCCGTATATGTTCTGCATTGTCTTCAATTCTGTGCTGAACGTACACCTTTTGTGAAAATACGAAATACGGACGACAACACACTAAGCGCATCCAGCTGTGATAATTCCAAGGAAAACAAGTCCAATGCAGAAAAACCGCAGGAATGCAAGTCAGCTATACGCGAATCTGAGAAAGCGCCTCAACCCGTCATTTTGACTGGCAAGTCCGGCGTAACAGTGGTCGGAAGTACGAATGTCGAGACATTGAAGAAGGTACAGGGTCCGCCATGCGTGCCGATTTTGCCGTTTCATGACCTTTTCGCTGGCAACTTTGGAAACGGACATTCACCTCATGACCTGTAGACGGAGAGTGAGAAGAAGTCTGCAAATGTTGTCCAACTCGGGAGCCTCAGGGAATTTTGTGAGGATTTTATCCGCATTGGGAGCGACGAAGATGACGATGAGGAAAGCAGACAAGCTTCGCACAGTGGCACGAGTAACAGCTGTGCAGAAGTTACTCGACTTGGTAGCTTGGAAATTGTACTCGGAGAAGGGATTTGCTGGAGACTGTTGGCATAAAATGGAACGACGACACTGATAAGTGGGAGTTCAATGAAGGTGCTGATGACTTGGATGAAGAGTCGCTTGTGTTCTAAGGTCGTGTGCATGACATTCATGCGTCGATCTTGGTGGGGGGGATACGCCTTATCTCTTTGAGAAATCTGAGCCAGAGTTGGAACGCGGACATCGGCAACAACGACAAACGAGTGTTTGGGGTCTGCGACCTTCTGCAAACATGAAAGCGTTCAACAGCCAGCGGTGTCCTTGTGTAGTGTCATAGAAGCGTAGAATTCTGTTATCAGCATCATTGCCCCTTAAAACAGCGAATTCAGGCATCTTTTGGTACGCCAATCCCCACACACGTGTCGGCACTTGTCCAACAGAAAGAGCAGCTTGCGATGGTCATCGCCATGGATACACATGAAGGGCACCTCCCCATCGCTATGGCAGACATTCAGCCGTCCACCTCCCTCCGCCAATGTACGCCGGCGCGCCTTCACCACCAAAGAGCACCGCCACCCCCGATTTTCGTCAAACCTCACTTCCGCCATTCCCCGTCCTCATCTTCTGACCAAAATGTGATCCACTCTTGCGTACGTTGCGCTGCCCAGTGTGCGACCGACTTTGCATCACTGGTCGTTCGTGTCTGCCACTCGTCCGATTTCCTCACATTGGCCGAGACCGGTTCGTCTCGTCCGCCCTGTCATCCCTGTCGCTTCTGCGGTTCCCTCTCGCAGAACGAGCGCTTTGCGTGGCATAGTGTCCATTGTTACCGCCATTGGAGCCGCCGCAGTTCCTCCTCTCCCAACACCAGTCCGTGCCATTCGCATAACATCAGTACCAACTCTATCAGCGACGCAGAAGCGACCAACGACAGCATCAGAAACTACCTTCTCCACACGCACTGTTCGCGTCTCCAGATCGGTTTCCACCAATTGATCGCTGGATACAGTGCAGCAAGCTACACAACAATATTTCACAGACTCTATCACCTCCACATCATCTAGCCGTGCTTCTGCACTCACCCGCATCATTCCAAATACTGCGGATCCATTTCTTCACAAGTTCCTCAAATGGGCCTTGCTGGCTGGCATCGTATGCTGAACAGTAAGCTTGGCACTGTGAAGTATCTTGGCTCTAGTAAAGCCGATGATACCAGTGGTACGTACGAACAACCGAGCAAAGCCAAGTCTGATAATAAGAGAGAGTCCCACTCGCACCGATTGCCTTCTGATTCTTCAGGAGTTCCGTCATGCATAATACGCTCAAAGAAGGAATTTATCAAAAACCATCCATACACTGGGACAAGGCACAGTCTATGCCAGGGGGAGCAAAGCAACCAACGGCGATAAACGTAAAAAGTGAAATGACGATTATCAGCAAAAATGAAGGGGTGAGCGAGCACGTTCTACAGTCTCCAATACCATGGCGCCGAGTACAGCACATACACAGCAGTTCATCGTTACTAACTTCAATGTGCAAACTAGTTGCCGAATTGTCTTCAGCAAATCACGAAAAGCAGACAGCTAGATAAATCCAAAGGCGCTCCCGTGAAAAGCCAAAAGGTACGCAAACATAGCTTGATGAAGGGCAACTTCGTGATGCAATTTATCACCGATTGCAACGCCCCCGTTCGTCACAATGAACAGTGCATATCCAACCCCAGCACATATGTGCCAAGGATTTGCCTTGATCATTTTCCTGAAGTAGAGCCAAGCGTTGTGCGGCCTTAATGTGTTTGGACGGGGTTCTTTGTTCAGAAAGGTATCAAACACAAGGTACGCATGTCACACCATGTTAGTTTGCAAGGACAAACTAGCCACTACCCCCAAGAGTGCAGATGCAAAAGAATTGCTCTTCAGTATCACTGTCCACAAGAGTATGATCCAAAGAAGTGAACTTGTGTCCGTGTAGTAAAAGTTGGCATAAAAAACGTTTACAGGGTGCAGCCAAATCACGAAAGCTAGAAGAGCAATGGTATGGTGATCTATTGGATCATTAACTTTCTCCTCACGTGAGCTTTCGTCTCAATATTGTTGATAGAGCGTATACAATAGGTTCCGTATTAGAATTAGGGTAAGGAAAGACATAACTGCAGAGGTCGAACGGAGCCACTGCTTCCCGCAAAAGTTAGTATTCTGTGTGAATAGTGTGAGTAGGAAATTGGGAAGATAAAGGACAGGCGGCGTTGTTATGGATGGATCGTAGAAAGGAATTCTGTTCTGAGACACGCCGTTGCAAAACTGTTTTGCGTGTGGTACATGAAACAGTTGGTGCATGTACGGTTCAGGTTGCCGAATATAAAGCCATATGTGACAAACAAGCAGAAAAGCTGTGGCAGATGGGAGAATTAGAGCAGTTGGTGGCATATTTCAAGAAAAATGAGATGCACGATGTGGTATCACAGCACATTGATGAGCCTTGGTTTCCAAAGCTGAAACCCTGAGGTATCATGTTCTGTGGATGCTGAGAGTATGTGCAGTTGTTCTTGCGTGCAAAAATCGAATGAGCCAACTTGTTGCAATCACTCCCGGAAAGAAGGTGAAGAATGATGCAAGATTGTTGAACAGATTCGGAGAATACGCAGGCTTGCAACGTAGCGTGGCCAACGTTTTTCATGGGGCGCCATTTGCGACTCACAAGGACAAAAAGGCAGCAACATTGGTTTTTTGTACATATCTCTTTCGAGTGACATCCACGGGCATGATCGCTCTCCAAACTTTTTGTAATACCATAAGAGCAAGGAAGAGGTACAACGGCACGTAGCTTCAGGCGTTGCTGTTGTTGCCGCTGTCGGCTTCCTTTCGTTTGCCACAAGAGCACACATTTCTCTTGCATCTCGCCACCCTTGATGGGACAGGTAGTGCGCTCAGGTAGTGCGCTCAGTTGGTGCGAGCAGACAGGCGAAGGAGCTCCTCAATGGTTTGCAGAAGGTGAATGTGACAGTAAACGCTTTTGATCACAGACATTATCAAGGACATTAGTACTGTTCCGCGAAGTGAAGATGGGAGTGAGAAATGAGAAGAACCTGACTTCATGATCTCTA
This sequence comes from Gracilariopsis chorda, assembly GCA_003194525.1. NCBI lineage: Eukaryota > Rhodophyta > Florideophyceae > Gracilariales > Gracilariaceae > Gracilariopsis > Gracilariopsis chorda. Next base: position 19,479 of record NBIV01000385.1, read on the forward strand.
TCCAACTATATTATTCATAGAGAATGTGTGAAGAAGGCGAATCCGAAGCTGAAAATAGAGCTCATGTTATCAGAAGAATACGGCAATGCACACATGCAAAAGGCTGCACGTGCAGCCGAATGGAATGCGGCGAAAGAGCGACGGCTTGCGCAGCAGCATCGATTCAATGGAATCGATTGTATGAATGGTGCTGCGCCAGCCCACTGTTCCTCCCCCGCCGACAAACTCTTGCATCCACAGGTGAGCTCCCCACACAAAGTAGCGTGCTACACTATAAATAGTACAAAAGAGCCAATCTGCGCACAACAGGAGCAAGACGCGGAATACTTACAGCTCCCGGAGGGCGCTGATTGCACGGCGCACGGTGCAGCCGGCGCAGCGTTGCGGCACGAGTCATGACGTGTCTCTTGTTTTGAACACTCGCAAGCACCCCCTCCGTGCGCCGTCGCCCCGTTCGGTAGACTTTACTTTTACCATAACATGAAAAAAATAAGTTTATTAGCCCCTACTCACGCTGTTCACATACCCTACCCCCATCTCCGCCACCCACCACCAGTTCCTGAGATGGAGCCGTCACCATTCTGCCCTCCGTTCCCGCTGCATCCGTCCCCTCTCACTTACCTTACTACCAACCACTCCGTTCCCCATCCATCGCACTCCTTCTCCCCTTCTGCTTTCCGTCCTTGCAATCCGTCACTTCACACCGCTCACCCCCTGGATGCCCATTCTACCCCCACTGCCTTCCCGAACGCCTCACACCCCTCTGCAACATACATCACACTCACTCGTCCATCACTTGCGTCAAACCACTCTGCACCACCTCCGCACGCACACACGTTCACAACATCATCGCTGCAACCAACCAGCCCCGCTCTACCGCCGCCATCTCCGCACAGTACCTCTCCAGCTTCATATCCTCATCCATCGCCCCCGTCCCGCACGGCAGAACCCGCATTGTACGACGTTCAGAAGCTCCTTGCAAACAGCTGTGTAATTGTCACCGGAGTTATCTACAACTCCGATGGTCATCGCATATGTGCTGTGCTCAATCAGCACCACAAGCCCTGCCATCGTATTGGCAATTGTCCGTTTCACCTACCCCGCGCTCCACTCTCCGTATCCAACTCCATCAATGGTGTTGCAGATGCATTTGGAACTGTCCTTGTATCCACCACTCCTGCAGCATCATCCCTGTCCGCTGCATCTCCGCTGCAACGTCAACTTTGGTCGCTTGTTATCCCTCGGAAAATACAGTACAAGCATGGCTGGACACGCGAAGAGCATTATCTTTTCTTGGAGGCGTTGGCTATATATGGACGCGGTTGTTGGAAAGAAGCTGCCGTGATAGTGGGCACGCGATTGCAATGTCAACAATCTCGTTGTGCAAAATGTTGTAGATACCATCGTCACGATCCATGTAACATAAGGCACCGCGCATAAAAATGAATGCCCCCGGGGCATAGTGCTTACAGCCCAGATCGGAGAGATGCAAGTAAGTGATGAGGAAGAGCCAGCAGTTGACAAACAAGTACGGAATGAAGTAATTCTCATGGACTGCGGAAACGCGAAATATATAAACATAGTAGAACAAAGTGGGAGAGCAGAGACGAAACCGAGGTCAGAGGCGACGATAATCCAATACGGTCTTTCGGCAAACATGAAGGTTCTGGGGTTGAGATCGCTTGCTCGATTTCCATAGTTGTGGCCTGAGGCGTTCGTGAAGTGATAGGCCCACAATCCCGACGTGAGCATCCAGAAGTTCCCAAAGATGTAGATAAAGAAAGTTTCCTCAAGAGCCTCTAAAATTGGTGCTTTGTAAGGAGGACGCTCCCTTGAGCGATGGTGATGCTGTGGGAGGAATTGTAGCGATCGCGATTGGATGGAATGAAGACTTGATCGTCGATCATATGATTGGTATGCGTATGAACTGGATGTGAGTGGTTGGCCATGAGTGGTAGGGGACGAATAGGGCACCGTGCAACAAGAGTCCGGTGACGTCGCTGACCTAATGGTAGGGAGAAATTCCAGGTGACCGCAATCTTAGCAAAGCACCCAGACTCCGGTCATGACGCCGCCGTGACACTAAGTTCCAAGCAATGACGATAACGAGGGTTTGTAATTGATAAGGAGAGCGATGGCCAAAACCATGAACAAGGCGAGAGCGAGATGCACGAGCGATGTGAGCAGGTTGTGCTTGACGCAGTGTGGTGAGACTGCGGCGCGGATTCTACGGATGGTGTGATCAAGGGGAGGGATAGGGACGGAGGGATGGCTGTCGGTTCGGTGCTGCTGATTGATGGTGACCATGATGAAGAGGATGGGGGGAGGATGACTCGTCCTGTAAAAGAGGTGAGGTTTCCACGTTAGTGGCACGCGCGAGCTTGAGCCGTGAGTAGCGTGAATATTAAAGAAGTGAGCGTAACACGGCAAAGGGACGCGCATGCACTCACAACCTGTGAGTTATAACGCTGCACTTCATCCACGCCCTCCATACGCCGCACAAACTCCACCCTTAGCCCAAGCGCTCGCGCAACCGCTCTTGCGGCAGAACGGTGGCGCACGCGAACAGGCAGGCATGTGACGCAACCCGCGGCGCTACATTTACGACCCGCGCTCAGGCTGATCACAACGAGCCTGCGACTGAGATGGAGGGGCGATGACGGCGATGGCGACAACGTGCTGCGCTTGGACGGGCAGGTGTTGTTGAGAATATTGCTGACGTGGGCGCGCGCTGAGATGAGCGCGGAGCACAAGAGGCGTGCACGGCTGCTGGCGCTGTTAAAGAAGTCATCTCTAACCTTATACTCTAGTGTACAAGCTACGCAAGGGTACGAGGACCTCCCGATATGGTCAGGAAGGTTTTATGGTCATCATGGATACAAAAGGCCTCTACATAAATTTCAAATCATCTAATGGAAATTGTTTAAGTTTCCATTCATCTTTTGACTACACTCACGAAATGTTAAGATTGCTTTCCACTTCTCCTGTGTTCTTTTGCTATGAGCTTTGCTTCCTTTCTGTTCTCAACGTGATTTGCCTTCCTGTCTTTCTTCCGAAGTACTTGATCTTTGTGACGCTATAGTCGTTTCAGACCTCTTTTGGAAGTATTTGATTCTTCGTCCTGTACCAAATTTTTGTCACTTAAATCTGAAGGAATTGATGAGGAAGATGGCTCTTTTCGCTCATATGTTCGTTTTTGATGACGTTTCTTCCGCTTCGTAATCCGTTTCAGTTTGCGAGACGGTAATCCCATAGTATCATTTGCTTTATAGCAGTTGCGATAGTTTTTGTAGATCTTTGTACTGGTTGAAGGAATCAATCGTCGGCAGTGCGGACAAGTTGGAGTTTGAGAACGGTTGAATCTCTTCATCCATTCATTCAGGCAGTCAGAATGGTAACAATGTCCGCATTCAGTTGCAGTAACGGTATTTTCCAGATCTTGTAAACAAATATGACATTCTCGAGGATGATTTGGAGTCATGGTTTGATGAATTAGAAACAAAGACAAACAAGCGCAATTGTTCTTGTACTGACGACTCACTAGATGAGATGGGGTTACTTCAAACAGTTCGTTAGTGACAATCTGTTGAAAGGTTACTAAAAAGCACATCATTGAAATTTTACCCACCGCGTTGTACGACACAACTCGCGACCCATCCTCGTTCACGGAGACTACGAAGACATAGCTGTCATGCGCAAGAGGATGGGCAACTTTTTCAAATCCTGCGATCGGGTCACACTGTTTCAACCTACAGAGGAAACTGTCTCTGGTCCAAGTTCGTCTACATATTCCATTGGTTTACGTTTTAGAAACACCACTAGCGAAGGCGTAATACGTTCGCGCGATTGTGCTCCCCTTCGCCGAGCAGCCTACCAGTCTTTCTTCAGTCACTTCAACGCAAACAGCACCCCCACCCACTGGAACAATGTCCGACAAAGTAGTGCCAGCCTGTTGCAGGAATCCCGTTGACGCTTTTGCCCATGGTCTCGCGGAACACTCTTCCATCGCTTTGACGAACCGCTTCGTCCTTGCCCACTGCGTGGCGTATCACAGCAGCCTTCCATGCATTTGGAACCAAGCTTCCCGCTTGTCGTTCCTCAAATACTACTACATCTCTTTCCTCACCTGTCACACGTCCAACAATGTCATACTCCTTGCCAACAGTCACCAAGTTTCTCCGTTTTTCTCTAACCTCCCCTACATACCCGTGCATATGTTCCATTATACTGCACCAACACCAAATCTCTCTCCATTTACCTATTCCAAAACAAAAGACAAGAACACCTTGCAACCGTTCTTCGCCTCCCTTCCCGCCCTCCAACCCACCCCTACCACCGAACCCTTCTCGCCACAACCGCTCTTCTTCACCTCGATGCCCCAACAACAGACCATACCCTCCAACTCGCATCCCCAACCTCAAGCACTATCCCCGCCCCCAGAAATGGCCGCCTTACGCCCCACCGCCTATTTATCTGCTACCTAATCATCTTTCACCAACTCCACCGCCACACATTTCCCTTGCCACACACCAAACGCCGCCCTATACCCGCGCAGCGCGAGGAGTTCTCGTGTACCTCAGCAAAACATCACCTCCCGAAGCGCTATGCACCGACACAATTTCGTTGCGCAGCAAGTTTTTGGCTTCGAAAGAATATTGTCTATACTAAAAGCACCCACATCACGGCACATACAATATCTTGATCTCATTTACGCACCGCTGTCTCTACCGCCCAACTTATGATACATGGCGCTTTTATAGACGATAGCCAGTTCGAGGAAGCTGTTTCTGGGATCATGCTCCGAGAATGAAGATGAGTTGGGCAGCGTTCTGGCGGAGTGTACAACTTTCGCCTTTCTCTAGCTTCTGGATCCTAGGAGCTCGACGAAGAACGTGCCCCATCTGACGCTTGATCCCATCAGCAAAAGAGACTTGCGGCAGAGCCTTCACGAAACGTCACGAGCTCAACGCTTGTATACGATTGCTTGGCTGCAGCGAAAATGTGATGTGAAACGATCTTGGACTTTACCTCACACTTTACGTCATGCGCCACCCGGCGCATCCGCGCGTTTCATCTGCGTCTTCATAGGAACCTCTCGCACTGCGTCGCGCTCCGCGCACTCTGCGCGATGCCTCAGCAAGCGCGCCCACGCCACGCAACGGTGCATCAGAGGCAGACGCTCTCCAGCACGCGCGTGAATAATCGCCTGAAGCGCATGGTACAACGGCGGCGGTGCTTCGTTCGGCGAACCGACGGCGATTGCCATGAGGCAAAAGCCAGTGGTATTCCATGGACATCTGTGAGTTAACCACATCTAATTAACTTCTGCAGTTTTTGATTTAGGTCAAAAGTTTTAGTTCCACCATCACCCCCAATTAAGTGATGAGCGGGGGTGATGGCGGAAGACTCGAACCTGCGGTTCTGGGTTTGCGAACCGGACAAGCCGCAAACCCTTCCCCTCAGGCCTTTTTGACCTGCCGGACGCGTAGGCCGCAGCAGGCGCTTAGCCACTGAGCTATATATAACGCTTGTCCGGTACGTTCCATACTGTCCACAGCCTTACTTATTCTCACTCTCACTTATTGCCACATGTTCTTCGCATCTCACCTTTTTCCGCGTCCCAGACACATGCAGTGCAATCCCTCGATCCGGACACAGCCGCTCTTCCGTCGCTGCTTATCGCAACACAACGCACCCAGTTCGAGTGGCCCATCATCTTTCGCACTGACCTTTCAGTGCTGTCAATGTCCCACCCCACAACCTCACCGTTGAACGAACCCAACACTATCCTCCCTCCATCAGCGCTCACTGCAGCACACACCGCTTTAACGCGTCTAATCTCAGCAGCCACTGCCATCCCACACGTGAACACTGCCATTGTACAAAACACACACTACTCGCCCACCGTCACAGCTCGCTGCACCACATTCTACTTGTCCTCCTTCGGCAAAGTGCCTGAAGCGCAATACCCACACTATCACCGTGTTCAAAGCTTCGCACGGTAACGACGCCCTCTGATTCACCACATAAAATCTTCGACCCGTCTCCAGTCACTGCCAAACATTTCACATTACTGCTGTCACCATTCAAACGGGATGCACTTCTGGATCAGGGTCAATTACCACTCATCATGTCCGCCGTCAACGCGCTCCAAGTCGTCGTCCAGGATCTTCGAGACATGGAGCAGTGCGGTATGGACGATACAGGTGATTTCCTAGCTGGCGAACTTGGTGAAGATCCGGGAACACTCAATCTGTTGATCATGTTGCTCAAGCTGATTAACGGCACTCCTTCGGAAGCAGACCTGTCGGAGCAGCTGCAACAGGCCATCCGTCGATGGATGAACTACAGATTCCAACATTCACCTAGTATCGATAAGCTGCTGAGAACCGAAGTTGACCGCCTGGTGCGAGCAGCGCGCCGCATGGCACACGTCGATCGTGTTAGGGCCAGCAGCAGTACGAACTGTGAACTGCTTTTTGCCCGCTCCACTCTCTCGTCTCTTTTTAGACGTCGTACTTGAATGCTTTATCTTTCTTACATTCACAGACACGATTTCCCCAACTTTAACTATTGCTGCTCCTTCTTACTGAGCTTGTGCACCACCTCTACTTCATTGACACTCAGCCTTGGCACGGTCACCTTATCACCTTGACTGATATTATCAACGTTGATTGATCCCGTTCGTACAACTTATGAAGAACACATTTCGGCACCAGCAACTTTCATCTTCCTCACCTTTTCCGTGGCACGTCCTGCAGCTTGCGGAGAACCACCGCCCTTTTGCATCTCCCGAATAACTTTGGCATTTTGTTTCTTCGCCTACTTCACCTCCATCTCCATCGCACTCTTCTGATCTTTTCTCAACTGCTCCTCATTCTCCCGTACACGGCCGAGACGACTTTCACAGGAAAAGCTGGTATGGAGAAGCAAGAAGATCACGTGCAAGATTTACTTTGTGTGTTCGAAGAACTGAGGCAGAACGATTAAGATACGAGGCTGGTGGCCATGGATATAAGATGACTGAGTAATCTCATTATACTGGTGGAGGGTGGTCTTCATTCTTCCTCCCTGTTTTGAAGGGCAGTTTCAGAACGTAGGAAATAGCACATATTGCCGAACCGCTTCGATGCTTCTGATGCGCATGCCTAGGTATCAAAGGTGATGTACGCGTTTGCACGCAGTCTACAGCTACATTTTCCAAGGTGATGTACGGAAGAGATGTTTAGGCGTGTTTTGCACAAAAGTGATGTTTCTGTGGTATCGTTGTACCTTCCGTACGGGCACAAGCGGCGTAGCTACCAAGCTCAAACTACAAGTTGTACGCTAAAGAGATTGTCGAAATATGCGAACAATGGCTTTCTACTTCTGCTAAATACCGTGTCAAGAGGAGCGCGGCTGCCACTATTGGAGACCTGGCCGAGGTTTCTCCGGTCAATGTATCTTATACTTTTCCCGCTACTTCTTGTTGCTATCCGCGATCATTCCCATTTCGATGCGTGTCAATCTGGACATGGCCAAGATTGCTTATACAACTTTCATTGAGAATGATAATTCCCGTATGCCTGGGTGCGCAGTACGTAATTCAGATCTTCCGGAGGAACTTGGTCGTATCGAGTAACTCTTGACCGACAAAACAGGCACTTTGACGCAAAACGAAATGTGTTTCAAGAAACAGCATCTTGGCACCATGCTCTTTCGGAGGGATTCTTTGGAAGATATTTACAAGTACGTCCGGTCGGCGTTTCAAGAGGATCGCACATTGCTCGACGTCTACTCGTCGGACTCCGTACCTGCGGACAACAGAAGTGTGCAAATGACTGAGGATGCTGTTTTTTCTAAGTCGATTGCCCCCATAAGGTCAAGAGAGTCGACGTCCAGTCGTTGGGCTCAGAATCAAGTGCAAAAAGCTCTCCTTGCTATTGCACTTGCGCATGACGTCACACCCGTCGAAGATGGGAGTGAGTGAACGTTGCAAGCAGCAAGCCCAGATGAAGTTGCCCTTGTTAAATTCGCCGAATCCGTCGGTGTGATTCTCAAAGAGTGCTAGATCAACAGGGTTGTGCTCAGAGTTCCTGGCGACTTTGAACTGAGCTACGATATACTCGCTGAATTTCCTTTCACATCCGACGCGAAGCGAATGGGTTTGATTGTGCAGAACCGACAGTCTAAGAACATTACGTTTTATGTGAAAGGGGCGGATACGGTCATGTCTCGAAAGGTTCGGTACAACTACTGGCTCGATGAGGAGTGTGGCAACTAAGCAAGGGAAGGTTTGCGAGCCCCAGTGTATGCAAGGCGCGACTTGTCTGTCACAGAGTACACCACATTTTCAGAAAAGTGGCAAGCGGCCAGGACATGTTCGGTGAATCGAAAGGAATCTATGGCAGCCGTGCAGAGCGATGTTGAACACGACATGAACGTGTTGGCACTGACTGGTGTGGAGGACAAGTTGCAGCCAAATGTTCTGGAAACACTGGAGAAGCTACGTCACGCTGGAATCCGAGTATGGATGCTAACAGGGGACAAAGTGGAAACTGCTACTTGCATTTCCAACTCTTCTAGACTTGCCCAACGATATCAGGGGATTTTTCGAGTAACAGGGCTTAAGACCAGGAACGAAGCTAGTAGAGCTCTCTCGCGATTTCGGCGGCAAGCAGGGTCCGATGTTCTCGTGGTTGATGGATCGTCGCTTCAGATTTTGCTCAATATGTTTCCGGAAGAATTCATAGAGCTTGCAGCAACAGCTCCGGCTGCTGTAGCATGTCGATGCTCGCCAACGCAGAAGGCTACTGTTGTAGAACTTTTGAAAAAGCATCTGAACAAGAGGGTAGCTGTGATTGGTGACGGGGGTAATGATGTGGGAATGATTCAACAAGCGCACGCTGGTATCGTAATTCCTGGAAAGGAGGGAATGCAAGCTTCATTAGCAAACCGAGTTCAGTATAGCATCATTTTGTCACCTTACTCGACTTCTATTATGGCATGGGCGTAATTCTTATAGACGATCAGCAAGACTATCGCAGTTTGTAATTCATCGGGGTCTCTCTCTCTCTCTGTTTACGAACGAGTAACATCAATTCTATGTTAGCCCGGGGGTTTGCTAAGGACCCCTACAACCTATAACGCGTTCTTCGTACGATAGCTATTAGCTACAACCCGGAGTCGTGCTACACACACTGGGCTACTACTATACTAAGAATGCATTAGGTGTCTAGGCGTGTTCAACCGCAGAATCGTTTCGTTTTCGAGGACTGTTGCCTTCTTCATTCCACCATTTCCTCAACCTCTAGAGGTCCTCGGGTAAGGGGCATCGGGGTCTTATTATATCAATCATTCAGACTGTGTACTACGCTCTGTTTTTCTACGCAACCGTGAGCGTTTATTCAGGGTGGATCTTGGTAGGGTATGCGTCGTACAAGGATTTGCAGAAAGGAAGATCATTGAATCTGAAGACGTTCTTGGTTTGGGTGTTCAAATCAATTTACCAAGGATCGATGATTATGGTTTTCTCTGCGTATCTATTATGGGATGATGAGTACTTTACAACACTGCACTTGAGTGCTCTCCCACAGCTGCGTCGCCCGCGGTACGTCCGCCACCACCCCACCCGCGGCGTTCTCTAGTAGACACCCCAACTCGTTCATCGCAAACACACCCCCTCCCTCGCGAATGGCGCGCTCCCACAGCTTCGCCGCCTGCTGTGCGTCCGCCGCCACCCCTACCGCCCCGTTCTTCAGAAGCACACCTAATTCACTCATCGCACCCACTTAATTTCCCTCACGGATGGCGCACTCGAACAGCACCAACGCTCGCGGTGCGTGTGCTGCCACCCCTTCTGCTCCATTCAATAGTAGACACCCCAACTCATACATCGCATCCACATGATTTCCGTCGCGGATTGCGAGCTCGAACAGCTCCACCGCTCGCGCTGCATCCCTTGCCACCCCGTCCACGCCATTCTTCAGAAGCAACTCCAAGTTGTTCATCGATGTCACATGACCTCCCTCGCGAATGGCACGCTTCCACAGCCAAGCCGCCTGAGGTGCATCCGCTGGCACCCCGTCTGTGCCGTGCTCCAGCGAGTCTGCCAACTTGCATAGGTCATTGACATTTGATACTTCTTGGCCGTGAAGCTCCTCTGCTTCCGCGGCTGTGTTGGGGCATGTCAAAGCGTCCTCTTGGCGAAGCCACCGCTGAGTCAGTTCCAACCACCAGTTCCCTTTCTTCGTCCCCGTCTTCACGCCTTTCGCTGGCTTTGTGAGGTATGTCAATTCCTCCAAAAACCTTGATTGCAGCTTGATGGTTCTCCTTGACGAAGCCTTTGCCGAACCGCACCACGCAAACTGGGCAGTTCTCACTCTCCTCCCTTCGCTTAGAACAATGGGCATTGATGAACTCAAGCAAACGAACCATCCTTCTAGTACAATCAGATTCTGATCCTCTTCCATTACAAAACGAGAAACAGTGCTGCATTGATCTCATCACCATTCCGCTCTGCCTCTCATCTACAGCCAAGCAAGTATCCAAAACTTGTACAATGCGTTGGAAGTGAACTTCGGTGTCCGCTCTTATTTCGATCGTTTCTTGCATGCTGGTAACACAATAGCTTTCACATCTGCTTCCCTTCCATCTCTCACTCTCGCAGAACCACGTGTCGGAGACAGCATTTCTCTCATAAACTGAGCAGCGCTTCGACCGTCTCCCCCACTCTTTGTGCGCCTCCGATAGAGCCCAGAAACATGTTCAAGCTGTGTCGCAAGCCAAGATCCTCTCCTAAACTCTTTGCATCTCTCTCCTCGTGCATCACACGTCGAGAACTGTCTCTATCGTTGCACACCATTCCCCACTCCTCTCCATTGCCACTATCATCTGTGTCTTGGAGATGCCAGAGTATTCTCGTCGTCCGAACCTGATGCCAGTCTCTTCAACGATTTCTCAACCACCATGCGCGAGTCCTTGAGAACTTTCTCTTTCGCTTCATCGTACGAGACGGGCACTTCATCTTGAACTGGTAGCTGACCCAAAGGTCACACATGCCTTACGACTCTCGTATTCTCAGTATGGACGGCATCTACGTTTCCAACTCGCTGGGATTCCTTTAGCATCCCCTCATCTTCCAATTCCAATCGACAGAATCCTACTCGGAACGGAGGCCACCATGTCCAAATTCTTGCCGTCCTCTTCTCATTGATGACAACCTTCTTCATAACTTCTTAAATCCCTCTCCAGTTCCGTATGACATTCAACAACAGATTCGATGCCCATTGCGGTTACAGCATCCATAAGTTCCATAATTTTTGGCAAGGCCGCCGCAGCAATTATGTTTACGGCTGCGGCACCGGCTACTGCAGCCTCTGCAATCTGCACTGGATCATTTATCAAGTCATGCCTCGCAATTGCCATTCCAAGATCCAAGTTGGAAGTCCTCAGAACGTTTGCATTCCTCGACAATTCCGCAGTCTCAAACCCATAAGACAACATGTCAGTGATGACGAGGGCGGCGTCGACCCCAGTTACGCTGAAGGCCCTTGCTTCACGTCCAATATCTTCTAAGTCCGCAATTTTGTTCTCCTTTTCACCAGGACGTGGAGGTTGAAACCTTTTCATTGCAGCAACAATCGAAAGTCTTCTGTCTCGTCTTCTGAGGGCTTTCGAGAGTCGATGTGACGTTTCTTGTGCATTAAAAGAATGACAAAGATTAATAGGGTGATCGGGTCGTTCTTGAAGAGTGGACTCCATCAACTTAACCTCAATTTTCTTAGGTTCCACAGCTTCGTGTAGCAGTCTACTAGGTTTCCAACCATTGACACTGGTTGACAGCGAGTGGCGAAATCTTGCTCGGGAGCTCTTGAAGGGCGTGTCTTCGCAGATTCGCATATACTGCGAGAACTACTGTTGATGGGGAGCCATGACGTAATGAATCCTAAAGATCGAAATGGGGGTGTAACAGGAAACAACGAATTTGAGATTCGGTTCGGCATGACTCTAGTTTCGGGATCACAAGGTTTCATTATCCCAGATTGCTACGGAGACATAATCTGCACTGGATGGATTCTGATCTGACATATGCCTTCTACAAGTTTGGCCCGTTCCAACCATGTAAACGCTTCTGTTGCTGTCGTCATCTCCAACATTGAATACCTTGTGGCTTTGTACCAACTGTCGTAGCTTTAAGCTCCAAAGAGAACAAATCTCCATCTTCTTGATCGGATTTGCAAGAAGTCAAAAACTTCACCAGAGCGAGCCAAGGCCATGCTGCACGGTCATGTACCCTTCGGTACAAGATGAATATTGAGATTCAATCATGCATACAATCCTCTCACTTGGTGAATCTTTCTCTTTCAGCTGTTGCCGTACCCTGGCTAAGGGAAAGTCATCCTGCTGTCCTCACGATCTGTGACACACACTTCAAAAGTACAAACGTCATGTACATTCGAAGTACCTCAACGAAATCTTTGCTTCTCATCCAGTTTGCTACAACATCCTGTTACGAACGATACAGAGTAGTACCTTCGGTATGTGCGTGACCGCATTTGTAACCATCGAGACATGGTCATAATACTCTGTTCATGATCTGCAAACAGATATGTCGGACGCCTCACACTTGGTGACCAGGGAGAAGGGACGACAAGCATGAGATGCAAACAGCGACCTGCCAGCTAAGGCGACAGATCTTGCTTTTCCATCTAGACAGTTGCACACATGCTATATTCGTCGATATAGAACACAATGTTATTATACATGACAAGAAGCACGACAAAGTACGGCAAGTACTACAGATTTCTAGAAGCTTCTTCATCGATTCTCAATGTCAACAATGAAACTGCCAACGTAGTCATTGGAATCAACAACTTCTTCAAAGAAGTATTCATTGTCTTGCAGCTATTTCTTAACAGCAGGTCGTAATCTTGCTCTCCCCGTACCCTTCGTGCGGTGGCCAGTGCGCGTTAGAATCCGAATCCTTCCATGCTGACCTTCCAAAGCAGAGGGCAGCCTCTCCAATGCCTCGTTAACATGCAAGCCATGGAGGTCAATTACATCGAGAACAAGGTGGATTTCTGGTTGCGAAAATGGCATTTGCAACTTTGCTATGGAGTTCTTTCATCCTCGCATTGGCCTCTCTTCCTAACGCCCCCATCTTCTTCGCTGTCGCTCCGTCATTCCTCCTGAAGGCAGCTGCCGCCGTATCGAAATACTTGTTCCGAATTGAGGCTTGCTCTGCAGCTTCGCCTCACAACTCTTCGTAAAGTTCCGCTATATTTTGGCCCGTTGACACCCAGACATTACCCACGTCCCCAGTAGTAGGTACTAGTTCGTCTTGTGTTTCGGACCCGTCATTCACAGATTGCAAGGCTTGCACAAAGTCGAGCTGTACGTCGAAATGCTTTTGCCATCTTTCTTTCTCGCAGCCTTACTGCTCGAGGTTCGCACAGTCGTCAGACGGCGTTCGCCAGTCCCTCCCGGCTTTCGCTGTCTCAAGAGGAGGCGTTCGCTCACGGAAAGACGGCGTTCGCAAATTCGCGAGACGGCGTTCGGGGACAGGGCAGATGGCGAATCTACACGATGTAGCCGACGTAGGACCACAGACCGCGAGTGGAGGCGATCTCCGCGTTGAGGACGTGCGCAACGGGCATGAGACGAATCAACAAGACGTGTAGGACAAACAAAAGAGAGAAGTTAGTTCAAACGACGCATCGCTCCACCCAGCCTAATAGAGCCACGTTGGGCGCAGCCATATTCGTTTACGCCGTGACTGCCTTTCTTATACGTAGCTCTCACAGTGGCTCTTCCCGACGAAGTTCTTTGCAGCGCAATTTATATAGCGCGGAGCTGCAGGGGACTTCGTCGGGGGACCACCATGGAAATGGCTTGGTGCCGCTTAGCGGAGAAAGGGAGATCGCGGGTGGGAGAAGGGATTCCAGGCTTTTGTGCAGAGAGAAATTGTGGTGGAATCTGTTCAGTCGCTGTGTACACGTGTCGTGAGATGGCGCGCGTATCGCGCCTTTTCTTGATTGATAGCGCAGGTAAGATGAAAACGTGTTTGCTGGGAGCAACATCAGTGGCAAGTAAGAGGAAACAGTGATAGGAGGCAGTCAGTACTCAACACGTCAGTGGGGCAAAGGAAGATGTGCTCAGCAGGGCACATATGGCGCACGGAAGGCGATGACTCAACTGCGGTGGCCGAGCAAACGGACAGGAGGGCAGGAGGACAGCTAGCTGCGCAGCGGGAACGGAGAAGTGGGAGAGAGAGCAGAAGTACCTCGGTACAGCGGCGCCAAGATAGTGACAACGGCAAATGCGCGGCACGGGCGACGAGATGGCGAGCTGCGGCAAGGAAGGTGGTGCGTCACAATGGCGTGGAGGGATGACAGTGGTGGCGGCCTCAAGAACTTTGCGGAGCTCACAACGAGAATCGCACGATTCGAAGCGCGCAGCTGGCGCGTTGTGCACGCGTGCTGCTGTTTTGTTACCGTTGGTGACCTTCCTCGATTCTGCAGGTGTAGCCCCACCTGGACAACCACCAGTTGCCGATATGAACTGCCGCGACCTCGCAAGCGCCCAGCACATCTTCGACACCGCTGCTGAGCCTGAGCTCATGGGACCATGGTGGGAGCAAATCTTCGACCACTGGAGCGCTGCCATCGTCACTCATTGCAGTCACACACTCTCCGCTGGAGACATCCAACTCCCTTCTCACCCCATCTTTGCCGTAGAGCAACAAGCGCGAGCCGTCATCGTGAAAGGCCACTGGCGATGTTGTGATCCGAATCGGGGCCCCAATCGCTTTTCCGCTCTCCACCTCCCACACCCGAACCGTCTTATCCCAAGACCCTTACACCACATGCCTCCCGTCCCTGCTGAATGAAACACACTTCAAAATGTTTGTGTGGCCGTCCAACGGCTGTCCTGCGGGCTCCCCGCTCTCCGACGGGCAGTTGATTCAAACCAGCCGTTGTGAGAAAAGGCGAGCGCGCAGCGCTTAGCGCCTGTTTCCCAGAGCGGAAGCGCGCGCACGGCAGGCCATGGCTCGTCACACGCATCGCCATGGTTAGGGCCATCTCGTTTGCCGAGCGTCGGGGTAGCGTTTACTCGAGAGATAAGCACTACTTAAGCAACGAAGATTGTAGCAAACAGGGCATGGCGTTTCTCTCTCTTTCTCTCTCTTTTACGGGCAGGCATGGCGTTTGATCTCAGATTATCACAACCAAAACCTGAGTGAGTCACCGCGTTGAAGGCGAAACGTTTATGGAGGCGTTCAAGTTTGCGGAAATTGTTCTGGACGACAAACAGCAGCTTCTGAATGAACTTGACGGAGACCATCTGTTTGGCTCCCCTCTGTGTGAGACACGGGACGCATTAAACAGGTGGCGAATTCGAACCTCGCAAAAGAAAAGCTGGTGATAGGATATAGCTTTGACTTCGACCCGTTGCCGACATATGTGCGTGGCCGGGTGGCCTTAGTTGGCGATGCAGCTCATAGCATTTCTCCCACATTGTCGTGGGGCATTGCGTCTGGGATTGGTGACGCGGTGTGTCTGACAAAAAAGTTCGAAATGGAAAGCAATGTGTTAAACGCTCTGAGGTCGTATGAAAAGGAAAGAATTGCAGTGACACATGGATATCAAAATGAAAGCAGGGCTTTGAGCATGCGCATCAGAAACAAGTCCGAATAGCAACTTCACTCGCAAACCTTTGTACAGCATGAATGCGTAAAACAAATCCGACCAGATCGACCTCCGCCAAGCCTGAAGCTTTTTTGGACCTAGCAGCTTTGGAATCTGCTCAAGACCGAGATTGGCGCCATTTGAGCTCGTCAGATGCCACCTTGAGCCCATGCGTTTTCTGCAAACTGGTCTGAACACATTGTAAGGACGCGTTCAAGACTTTTGTCTTAAAAGCAAGGAGTTTGGCATGCACGCCTTTGAACAACTAGTTCGGAAGACCACTGGTACCATTCAAGGGCCCAAGCACAAAAGCGGAAGCAGTTTCCTTTGATCCTGAAGTGTTTGCACTGCGACGCGTTCACATTCGATGGCTCCATCTTTAGGGAAACACATGTTTTCTTTCCAGTCGAGAGCTACCGAAGGCAGTACACAACATGTGACGACTTCTTGGGAGGTTGCGGTGAGTGGACACCACAGTAACTTGTACCCGCCTGAGCTGCTCCTCCAAGGTGGAAATGCAAATGCAAAAGTGCCGCAAATGTTTGCCTGCTTTGGTTCGATAATGATGAAGTGAGACGTAACGTGCTTACCGAACTGTTGGATGATGTATAGAATAAATTCTCTCTGCTAGGTGAACCACTCATAGTGAAACACAACAGTTGAGCACTTCACATACCAACGCTTCTCAGTGCCCTGCGTGCTCTTTAAGTTCAGTAACCTTTCCACTTCATTTACCAATTGCCGCAGTGGTGACTTCTTTGGCATATCTGTTTTTCATTCGAGACTATAGTCATCACCAACAGCGACTGTTGTTTCCGATCAAGCCATACTGCTCAACTACTTATAGAAGTTTGCTCTCTTTGCTTCGCCTCTCGTCGTGCGTGATAACTTTGGACGCACCAGCAAGAGCTTCCGAATAACTAACGTCTGCCACAGTGTATCACCGCATCTTCTGCACGAACCGTTTGCTAACGGATGCTTCACTATGTGTACAAGGATGTACAACTATGTTGGATATGACATCTACATACATGGCTTATTACCACCTAGCCGACTGCGCTCTTGTGGCACCCCTTTGTTTACGTTAGTGAACCATTTTTATTCGTATGCAGAATCCTTTGCATGGTTTCTTTGCCTCAAACGATACGAATTTTCCTCCAGAGTGAGCTTGCGGCACGGCTTGCTTTTTGGATTTAGTACAACTATTCTTGCTGTACGGAATGTGATCCGCGTTATTCAGTGTTCCAGGATGGTCACCAACATTCAAAGCTCTACCTACCTGTTCCTACATGACAACGTTGATATTTTCTCTGGCCAAGCTAAAGCGTGTCTTGGTGAATGTATTTAGTATTTGCCGGGCGGTACATTACTGCCGGTCACAACCGCGTATTTGTCTTTCGTTTTCCTCTAAGATTTCCTGTTCATGTAAATATGGCGGACGAGAAGAAAATGAAGAAGTGTTGGAAACTTGCAGTCGAGTAAATCAGACTCGCAAAAGTCAGTTATGGCCTCGACGTTGGTTGCGGGCGCTAGGATCACGACGAAAACAAGTTGAGCGATACGAATCATGGTGGTCGATACGTGCGGCTTTTAATGAGGTAACGCAAGGCATCATCCGCGTGCACTTGCAGAATGTGACAGACAACGAGCACACTCTGCAATCGCTAGAGAGAGATGTCCTCGACGCAAAGGTCACGCACCGCGTGAACTGAATGAAGAACCTTCTTGAACAATGTGAGACGGACTCAGAAAAGATAATGGAGTTTCTAAGCTCTCAAGTAGTTCCCGTGCTAGAAGAACGTGAAAGAGACTGTCCGCAGACAGATTATGTTCCAGACAACAACGTGCCACCGAATCCGCCTCGACTCACTTTGGATTACAACACAAGTTTCACATGTGAAGGGAAACTGAAGGCAGCAGTGATGAAGGAGGATGGAAGAAGAGTAGTTGGAGTTGTGGCGCATGGAATGGGAGGTTTTGGCAAAAAGTGTGCACTTCGGGGGGTGGCAGGCGACAATGAGTTGAAGCACAGATTTCCTGGGGGTCTCCTGTACATTCAACTGGGAAAGGATGCCAAGCTGTCAAGTGTGATACAAGAAATCGCTACAGTGGTGGAATGGACTGGAAATGAGCTCTTGGGTAGGAAGATGAGAGGCGAGAAGAGGTTGTAAGGTGCGGCAGACAAGGCATCAATATGGTTCCGACGTCATACATGCCTGTTTTTGATCGACGATATATGGGTTGCTCATGACATTAATTCGTCAGTGGTGAGGGTTCTTGGAACACTGTTGAGCGAATGTAGCCGTTTGGTTTACACGACAAGATCCACGCAGTTAATGAATTCGTGCGAGGAGGTGATTAAATTCTCAGCGATGAAGCCGAAAGGTGAGATGGCTCGAAAGATGTTGATGAAACACGGTGGGTTCGACTGGACGAAGGCTCTGAACGAAAGCAACGAAGAAGCGGTGAAAGGTATACTGGAGGTGTGCAATGCGCTTCCTCTAGCACTTGGAGTTGTGGGGGAAACGGTGGGAAGGGAGAGTCGAGGACGGATAGATGATAGGGAAAACACATGGAGGCATGTGTATAATCGGATTCGCTCCAAGAAGGAAAGTATTGCAGACAGTGACGCAGAAGAATACGGTGGTGTAAGGTTGGTTGTGGACGATAATTTCGCATTCGACACAACAGGAGCAACGACAGCGGAGACAGTGGGTACGTTCAACGGCTCGGCGTGGAGCGCGATGCAACTGCGCCAATAACGGTTTCGTTCGCGCGGTCAACGTGCACGCAGAACGGGTAACATTAGAAACCCAAAGTTCGCTTCGCTAGTCATCTTTGCGGTCAGTGCCTCAACAAAGTTACTTCTGCCGTACTGCCCGCGATGGCGCGCAGCTTATTCGCGAGCGGCAACAGGCAGCCATGCTTTGCGTGTTGTGTTGTAACTCTCCTGCTACACAGACGCTTTGGGACACTGAACACCTTTGCTCTTCCTGCTACCAGTCTTACCTCAGCAAACAGCTCATAGTATACCAAGCACGGGTATCTGCCAAACGAAAATCTCTCCGGCCCTTCCCTTCCTCTCTTCCGTACGAAGTCCAGGCTTTTCGCCGACAATCTGAATTAGCTCCATTCAACTATCAGGATCCTCGTCTCACACGCCATCACGCAACCGAGTCTGAGTCTTCTCCCACCCACCAACCCTCTACCCCCACCGCTCGGTACCCTGCACCTGAAAAACTCCTATCCGAAAGTTTGCAGCAAACGGACCATCCACTACTCTTCACTCCGCCACAATTACAGATATCTGCCGCCTATAGCGCACCTTCTTCACCACACCAGTCGCTTCCAGCTCTATGTACCCCAACAGCGGCGCTTCTTTGTGAAGCTCCCATAGTTCCTGGCCCCGCCGCACAGTCTCCTGTTCCTCAAAATGCTGTTGTTCAAAATGAACAAACACTTGCTCCGGAGCCCGCAGATGAAGATTGGTTTCAGGCACATTCTGCGTTGAAAACCCAATATGTAGCTCCTATGAATGCATTGCGGCAGCAGAATAGGGAACTGAGATCGGAAGTAAATGCACTGAAGGATGCAATTAAAAGACTGGAAGAGAGGATGGGTGAACTCAAGGCGCTACATGCTCACATGGGCTCAAAGCTGACGTCGGAGTAAACGAGTGGCTCTTTGCATTTGTAATGTCTCGTAGATCTGCTCTTCTTCACCATCATGCGCAGCCTCCGTGCCACCTCCGCAGTAGTGCTCATTTCCGTTGCAGCCTCTCTCACAGTCACTCTCACAGCCACCCTCTCCCACGCGCTTCGCGTACGGCGCACCGTAGCCACCCCGTGCGACGACGTGCTGTCATCGCTCCAGGTGGCGGCCTACGCGCGCAATGGCCGCCTCGAATCCTCCGCCGCAGTCACTGCCCGCGCCTCCTTCAACCTGTTCCTCAAGCTCGCCACCACCACGCACTACGTGCTCCACCTGCTAGCTGCCATCCAAAACCAATACCACCCCATCATGTTGCAAGTCGATCCGGATCACGTTCTTCTGTCGCACGTGCGACCGAGTTAGTTGCAGAAACCACTCGTCCTTTCTGCCCATTCGCGCAACGCAACCACTGCCGTTCGTTTTGAACCTCACTGACCACCGCCTTATGCTCTCAAGCGCAGGCAAGAGCGATGGAGCTTGCGCAACTTATAGCTTATCGCTTGCATGCCTTGATGCTTGCGTGTACCACGACGACACAGATCGAGCGTACGCAGAGAGGATCGCTTACGCCGGTTGTAGCGACGTCACCAAGGTCGCCAGTGATACTAGTAACGCAGCAGGAGTAAGACGAGCACGCGGGAGCACAAGCACAGTCAGGGGGAGGGGGTCAGTGACAGGTCGACACACGCACGCTAGCCGCTCAATCACAGACCATGCGCCACATGTTGATAACTCACCCAAACAGGGCGGGAAGAGGACGGACGGAGCGTCATGGAGGTAGGATGGCGAAGGAAAGCGGCGCTACGCGGAATGCGGGGCGCAGACAGGTCGTGGGGCGGAGAGGGATGGCGCTATCGCAACGAGGTGCGGATGACAACGCACGAAGGCGGAGGCGCGACGACGAGAGCGCTCACTTTGAATACGGCGAAACGAGCAGTGGCGCTGCTAAAGCACCAAATGCTAGGCAGCAAGCACACGGCGCGCGACGAGATCGGCAGCCCAAACTGAAGCCAAGCGCGCCGAGTAAAAGGCGGCTGCCGTGAAGCCCAGTACAGAGAAGACCACCACGCGGGGCACCCATGCTGCAGACGACTGTTGCACCTCGTCCACCGGCAGCGACGGCGGTGTGACGAGCGGCTGTATCACGCGTTCCACAGCGAAAAGCATGGCCGGTTCAGGTAGCGGATCAATCCCGCTCGAGCGCGGCCGCGGCGCAGGCGACGGGTGACGATGGTTCACTTGAGATGCTCATAAACAGGATCACGCGAAGGTGGTGCAGAGCTTGGGTGCCTCAGCTGCGAATATGTCAGAAGCGGTTACAACAACTGTAGCGGATTGAGCAGCTGCCAGTGTGAGCTGTCACACTGAATGTCAGCGCTGGTACATGAGCTGCTCATCGCATGACGACAATGGCACGTGGCAGAGCTGGCGCTTCATCGTCGCCCTTTCTTTGCTCCGATATGCTCCTGGCCCGCGATGTCTGCGCTGCAAAATACAAGTGTTATGCAGCCCGTGTCGAGCGCCGTTGGGCACAGGTTGACGTCGACCTTGTTTATTTATCAACGGTACCGGTACAATGACATTGTGCTCGATTCTCTTCGAAATTAAAGCGCGCGCGCAATGTGACCAACGCTGAGATTCGATGTTCGCAGCGGGGAGCAATCAAGCGCGAGAACGCGCCTCGTCTCAGTCGGCTGCAGACACGCCAGCTCAGGCGGGTCTTTCTGCCCATCCACGGCATGTGAGCGTTGGCGTTGCATGTACGAACTTCGTTCATGGCGAGCTGCGACTTTCAAGTGAAGAATCGCGTGACGCCGAATCTTTCCTTTGCTTGGAGAGCGTCGAGGGTTAAACTTCAGTTCAGAAGTATTGAGGAGTTACCATTATGGAATGCAGAGAAAACAAGGAGTGCAATCACAGCACTGGTAGGACGAGGTGATCGCCGCTACTGTGGCAGTGCTGCCTGCCTTTCACGCTTCGTCCACACCAAAGCACACAATAGATCGCAACGCGCACCAGGAGCCGAGCTCTAACACAGAAAGGTTTGTGTCGGTGGCCAGCGTGTATGACAAAGTGCACCGATTCTGAGGATGATGACGATTCCATTTTTGAGCTGGCGGATGCGTCGGCGAAGAAGGCGCTGAGCAAAGCTGGGCTCACTCCCGCAGATGCGCACATTTTTGTGTGGTCTGGAGACGCGCCGGGTGCAAGTCGCGGATGAAGAAGCAAATCAGATTTGCAATGCGGTGGGAGTGACCTCACTGAACAAGAGCACCCACATCGATGAGGCTGCTATCGTGAGCGCCATATTCTTCTGCGCCTCTCTCAGCAGCACGAATACGAGTATGAAAGGTCGAAATCTAAACCCCGCCGTTCAGAAAAAGGAGCACTTTGCCACTGTCGAAACGAAGATGCCATGTACGAAGACAATCAATCTTCAAAAGAAGAGCGAAGTCGACCTCGAAATTTTCACCGCCTTGAAGTAGACTAAGAAAGCTACATCCTGAAACGCTTTCATGACTCGTAGTGCATTTTTACCCGTCTATACTTCCGCTCATACCCCAGAGACCGCTAACGACCATGCTCGGTATCAGCGTTCCTTTCTTCATCACCCCCGGCTGCCAGAACTGTTCCTCTACGGTTTGTGAAGAACCCAAAGCCCGTTTTACAGTTTCACTACACCGTATCAAGTGCAATCACTTTGCAAAGGCTGTTATCATACATTGGTGCAGCTCTGTCAGATATATCAGTTCATGCACCCACGTGCTCAAAGCTTCAACTGCATCTTCGTGGTCTACACAGTCCTTTACCATTTCTTTCAGTACTGTACTTGCGATTGAAAGGCATATTATCCATCCGCCGCACTCCGATAGTGCTTGTTCCAAATACAACTGGCATCATTCATCGGCTCGGACCCAATCTTCGAGATCTGCCCTCTGTTGCTCGTTGAGGCTTGACGTCAATATTTGCTTCGACACGTTGGACTGTACTTCCAGGAAGTAGAACTTGACAGTCTCGTGACATTCTGTCTCTCCTATCGTTTCCTCGCGAGTAGAAATCAACAAAGAACTGGTCAATCCACCTCCTATAAGCTCTCGAAACGAACGAATAAATGTCTTGCGATCGCTCCACACACCATGCAACACAAACAAAACGGTTTTCCCTTTGAAAATCTTAGAAAGCGTTAACACTGCTTTCGAAACTCTCTCTTCGTCGCGCAACGATGCTTCGAGCTCCGTGTGACCTGCGTCAGCTGCACATCGGCCAATCTCCGATACGATGTGACTGTCTCTGCCATGCTCGCCAATTGACAACCAATGAATTCCGTCTGCATAGCGATTTCGAACGTGTTGATCACGACACATCAACTTCAATGCCACGATCTTACCCATTCCGCCTGGGCCCTGAACGCAATACACTGGAGCAATTGACGGATGTTGAGATTTGGACACAAAACGTTCCAACAGCTTATTCATTGTTCTTGCCGAAACGACTTACGCGCGTGGTTGACGAACTGATGAACTGCGAGGATATTTTGCTGAATATGCTGGCGGTGGGAATGAATGGGTGATGTCGAATGAAACGATTCGTGATGTGGGCAAGGATCAGGGTATCGCAGGACCTAAAGGGTCGACTATTGCGTGCAGACGTTTATGCGACTTGGGATGGATCAAGCGACCCCTGGCCCAAACTAGAATCACTTATATATGCTACAATAGAGACATAAAGGACATCCGACGCATTTAGTTCTTCGGCTTCCAACTGCACTATAGATTATGTAGCTTGAACGCATGCTTTTCTGCTCTTCAACGCAAGCATCACAAACTTCCAACCAATGATTAGAAATATTCGTCCCGCAACATGCACATTGTCCTGTCTCAATATCGAAGACTTCCATTAAATCACAAGAAAGACATCCTTGAAGTTCGGTGCTGCGCTCATCGATACATTTTGGTTCACATTCTTTGAACCCTAAAGATTTGTGCATTCCTAAGACATTCAAAAGAGCAGCTCTATCATTGTCTTCTTCACCTCGCTTTCGTTTCCTTAGACCTCCAAATAAAGTAGAAGAAGATGTAAATTCCAAATCCATTTTGTTGTCGGAATAAGAACCCTTACCCTGCTTATTACATCTGTTAACCACTGCAGTAGATTTCTGACGCTTGTCGCGACAGTTGCAGCCAGCGGTGCAGGGTGGCATTGAAAAAGGGTATAAACGAGAAGTAGAGTGAGATGTAGAACGCGTAAAATAGCAACGGGAGCTGGGAAAGGACAATCCTTCGTTACGTGAAGGTGAAGCCGAAAAGGTGATCTGAAGCGTTACTAACGGTACCTGATACGGAAGTGTGAAGGAGGCATTACTGGTGTAATGCGTTGGAATTCAGTAAAAGAGCGAGTCGTGGCAAGAGCCGAATCGACACGACGCAGATGACGTAGTCCAACATGTGTGCCTCAGCTTTTTGGGGCATATGGGGGCACATAGAGCACCGTACAATGCACAGCCTATGATAGCGTGGGGTTCAAGATCTGCTCACTTGTAGCTACACCTAGTGACTGTAAACTGAAGCCTTTTATGGCGCCAGGGCACAAGATATAATGTGGGCCACGTTATCATGTGTACCACGCTAATTGTGGTATGAACGAAAATAACGTGGCCCACACCAATTTTGAAGAAAGTAATCAAAAACAGGTTGCATAACTTGTACGGACTACAAAAGGCGAAAAAATCCGATCAAAATAACTAAAATTAAACGTTAAGTTGATTGCTTTGACCTCATATGAGGTCAGCGGTCCGATAGACACTAGAGCGCAAGCTTAGCCCCTAGCACCAATCTGGATCTCGCTCTCGTCGTCCTAGCTCAAGAATCGCTCAATCGAGTCTGCACCTACAGTCTCCTGGAAACCTACTTACAAAGCTACGTTCGTTTCCAAGAGCCTTTCCTTCTCCGCCAATCTGCTGCATCCCACGTACTGGGGCGCGGCAGAGCCGGTTCATCATCCTCGTCGTCTTCACTGACTCTCATCTAGGCACTCTGCATCTGGCACGACAATTTATGTATCTCCTCTCTTTTCAGCTCTTTCATCTTGTCTAGTATCTTTGCTTCCAGCTCCAGTCTTTGGCGTACCAAGCGGAATTGACTAACCTGCATCTTCGCCTTTTCCTGGCACACCACATCCACCCGCCTTTCCAGCTCTTTGATGTACTGCATTTTGTGCTCATGACTCGCAGCAGCAATTTTTCGGTTCCGCTTTGCCCGCATCGCCCTCTTCACTTCCAGCTCTTCGTCGTGTACCGTATCAGACGCTTGACTTGATATCGCCGTGAATTGAGGCACTACGTCTTCCGTGGCTTCCTTCTTGAGCGGCACGCCCACGGAGCCGGTAGACGCAGCCATACTTGCACCGCTGCTCACATTGGCACCCACACCAACATGTGCGCCAACAGCAGGGTGCAATATGTTATGGCCTACTGGTGCCAATGAAGTCGTTTTCAACGACGCCGACGTTGTTGAAGACAACGACGATGGCCGCTTCGCCGTGGATGAGTAGGAGAGCATCGTGGAGGGGGCCACCGCCGCCTGATTCATTGCAGAACTACCCCTCTTCTGCCGGAGGATGGCCGAGGGCGAGGGTTGATGTGGCTCAAGTTGTATAGGCGTAGGCGTGTCATCGAGTGCGTTTTGGAGGTTGGCTGCATTGACTTCAACACACGTGCAGCTTGAGCGGGAGCAACTCTATTTTGGGTTGGTGCGGCTTGCAATCGGTAAGCGCCGTAAGCGCGTTCAGGTAGGCGCTTGTTCTGTGAAGACGTGGGTACGAATCTGGGGTGTACGCTCTGGATCATAGTACAGTTAGCGGCGGCAGCGGCAGCCGCAGCGGCGACAGTGGCCACCGGGGCGGACACAGCGGGCATGACGAGTGGGTGTGTGGTTTTTAGGGGTTTTTA
>NBIV01000386.1:0-41232 GCA_003194525.1 Gracilariopsis chorda
GGCTTCAACAAATACGTCTTTCAGATTTATTTGCTGTTTCCTGTTTCCGTATCCTGATTTCAACATCATTTTGAACAAGATTTGAACGGTGTCTTCATCGTAGTTCTGTGTGTCTGTGGCTCTTTTTTCTTTGTTTTCTGATGTGTTCGCTATTGCCTCATTCGTTGGTGTATCTTGTTGTTCCTTTTGTGGGGAAGATAGAGCCGATTGTAAAGCCTCATTTTCCAGTACAAACAATGCAGTGTTTGCCATTGCATTGGCTGAGATTTTGTCGGGACTTGCGCTCATTTCTCTAGAACAGAGAATTGCACTGAAGTGTTAAGGAGGAGGACGAGAAGCGTAGTGTTTGAGCTTTACAAACAGGCTTGTATACCGCAGAACAGCCGCACTCTTTCTGTTTCCCGCGAAAGGGAACTATCGTTTTCACTGTCGTTGCAGCGTTTCTACATTGGCGCCAAATTGTCCGCTCGGCTCAAAAATGGCTCGGGACCATTTCAGCTGTTTTTCGTGTCCATTGTATTTCTTGGGTCTGTCCTAATGTAGAACGGGCCTTAAGTACGATTGAGTGACAATAAAACAAGAATACTACTACTGTAGTGTGCCACACTTGTAGTTCTTACCCCTTGGCGGCACTGCCAGCCACGGCAAAACACGACACGTGTGAATCATGCCAACTATGAATAATATCCGTACGCTTGCCACGCGTCCATCTGTTCCAGATACCAAAGAAATTATCCACGAAGCTTCCAAAATACCAATTACAATTCATATCGAATTTCATCCAGTATTTCCGAGGGTCCACTTATACCTGAGTTGAAGCAATGCCACGTTGGTATTGATTCATACATGATCCACCTCGCATAGAGGGTATGGGCGAACGCATTGTCGAAAACGTCTCTTTCCTTAGAACAGGAAACATTGCAACGAAAGTGAGTGATCTGCAGGCGGAAAAGGATATAAAGAATCCAACTTCTCAAGAGCGACACCGAACTCACTCCGGATCAAAGCATAAAGCGGCAAATGAAAACTAACAAAATCGAAACCGATTTGTCATCTACGTTAATGAACTCAGAGAATCTCAACCAATAATACCCGGAGCGGGTACTTCCCAGTCTGGGCGTATAGGTCCTTCATCCTCCCGGCTGAGCCGGTTTCTTACGGCTCCATTGCCTCATTGTAACGCTCCAATAATCTTTCTGGTACAATCCTATCATGGTACTCTGGTTGTCATGAACCAACTGAGGTAGGTCCTCCGGGTAGCTCTTTAAGCATGGGATCCGTTACAGAATACTTCCATCTATGCCCGCGCTCCTTGGTTTCATACACGTGCCAGGTTTTCTACCTGCCACTGATCCATTCCTATCACACGACACCGGTGGTCCCTGGTGGGCTTCCACTTGGAAGTGGTCACTTCACGCGATTGGGGGGACGCATTGCGTTTCAATCATAACCTTTTAAAGATAGACCTCCCTCTTGGAGAGAACCTGGATAAGGCCGAAAAGAAATGAGGCGACTTGCATTAAAAGGGCTCATGCATACTCCAAGTCAACATCTGCTTTCCAGTGAATACGACTTCGACGTAATCGAGTTATCGCACCTATGGCGAAATACATATGGGGATAGCCTGGCCCACTTTGATACGGCAACACTTCGAAACCCCAACAAGGGTAACTATCGAGTCGATATGCTTTTTTGGCGAGACCATCACCCCTGCAAAGTTTTGGTTCCTCTGACGTTCTGAAACGCAAGCGGCGTGCTCCGAGAGGATCTCGTTTGAACGCAAGGCGCGTTCCGGACATGGTTATTTGATTCAATACACCAATATCGAAACCGAAACGGTATCTCCGCAAACGTGCAGGGTCGCTTGGCATCGTTGCCACCGTGTTGGCGTCAGTCTGAGGTACCCAAGGGTGTTTTCCCTGGACATTTCTCCTGTTTAACTTATATAAATTTCTACATCATTGATGATCCGAGTCCAGTTATTGGTCACTTATTGCCGCCGATCGGAATACCTGCCGTAGCTGTTTTCCTTCTCTGGTAGCGTATGACGAATACCGTCTTTGGTTCATACACCAATGGTAAGGAACATCATCAAACAGCTCGATCTTTAAGTCCATTGGGATAGCCAAGACAACGTGGACGAAGTCTAATACATTTTGGATTTGATCGACCCGGTCAACTGGAATACAGTTCCGTGGAATAACCGTGGTCAGGTTCAAGAAATTACTCGTGCTAAATGTCCCGGTCGCCAGCATACAACTGCTGGAGACTTCGTCTATTACCGCTCGTATTTGGGTGGCAACGGTGGTCCCGTGCTCATGCATTTTGAGCACCGCAGTCTTCTGCGGGCCATAAACAGCGGTTCATCTGACAGGATTTGTATTTCATGACGATTTACGATCCTTTGGTCGCTTCGATGATCTGATGATGGACGAAGAGGCACGGAGGGTGGCGGCCTTTACCATGGACCGGTCATGGATACGGTTTTTGCGAAAAACGCCAGTGCGTCCAAACCAGCGGGTGCTCTCGAGGGCTGAGGTTTTGTAATCCAGATGAGTGAGCCGCAACCTCTAGCGGACGATCCACTTACGGTTTTAACGGACCCTCACGTCATCGCGTTGTGCGAGAACCTCCAAATCCTTGTTAATCCTAGTACTTCCGGATACGGTAGATTTTGGACAGCTCCTGGCTCTCGCACGCCGAACTATCCTCAGTCACCCAGTCAATTTTGTGTGCTGGCCTTAGTCTGGCAAACTTTTTACGCAGTATTCTGACCTTCACGTATCGTTGATAAGTCTTGCAATAGCACCTGCATTAATCCAAACTTGTGGTTTTTTGTACTTCCTTCTTCATGCTCTTCTGCATTCTTCACTTCATAGTGTTTCATCATCATGAAGGTTTTTCTTTAAACCGTTAGTCTGGTATCACTGTTAACTCGGTAGTAGTTTACTTGCTACAGTTCATCAACTTCTTTTTCCATCCATGAGATTGTTCTTCTTCTTCTTCTTTCTTCGAGCTTCCTCGCTTCGCGGTCACTTCATACCTTCGGAGATTGGGTACTGTTTCTACCTACTTGGGCTTTATCCACCGTTGCTGGTATGGATGTCCGAGTCCTCTTCGGTGATATTGTAGGACTTTAGACCTAGATAGGTGTTCGATGGGTTCCATCTTGCTCTCTTCTGGAGGGTATCCATACAACGATTTGGTATTTGAACAAACCTTGCGGGTCATATTCCTGTCGCACGATGCGTTCGATAACAAATTCTCGGGAATACGTGTCCGGTTTCACGTCTCCCATGACTAATTACCGTAAAGGCGAACCTTGAGGGGTACCAAGGGATCGTTTCCAACTTTGATCGAGGGTATTCTGGTTCTCGGAGACAATGGACTTGGAATTTACTTTCCGTAGGTCCATCGAATCGGTGGAACGGTAACTTACGTGATACGCGTTGTAGACAAATTAAAAGTGTGTCCAGATATAACTCGCTTTCCAGAGTCATACTTCTTCACATGAGACCCCCAGAGTCGTTAACCGGCGAACGATAGCGTCCAAGATTCGGATAGCACCTCACAGGTTCGGGATTACCGTTCGAAGAAGATACTCATGGGCCGCATTCCCTGCGCCTCGAGGCCGATCGACTGGCTACCTTGCTTGCACACTGGATCGTGATTGGTGACCGTCGCTTGTGCACGTTAACAAAGAGCCGGTGCCATTTTAAGTAAACCCTTGCCAATAGGTGCCACGGGTTGTCCTGTACACGGGTACGGTCTCCGTTACTTCTGCAACTCAGTGCTACGCGACGCTGTAAGCGTGTTACGTCCAAATGGCTATACGGGCTGTACACCATGTGACGCACGTTGTGCGTGAGCTTCCCACACGCCGTGGCCCACGTCTCAACGTTCTCTCTCTTCAAGAATTCCACGAAAGCCTCGTTCTTCCCAGCGTTCTTCCCAGTGATCAAGGATTACAAGCACAAAAGCATGCTGTACATCCGATCAGGTTCGTTCTCCTCGTCAAGGTAACCCAGGTCAGGTTGGGCCTTCATCGGGGCGGTTCGCTACTAGTCTGAGGAGCAACGCCTTGCGTGCTATCGTTACTGCGAAAATCTGATTTCAGCAGGCGAGCCAGGGGGTCGGTGCTGCTACAGCGGTGTCGTCCATTTGAGTGCCTTCCCTAGTGGGGTTCTCGTTTAGCTTGCGTGGTCCCATGTCTACGTCTCGCACTATGCGATTAACGGTTTTGTGATAAGGAATAATTTTTCCTGGCGACGCCAGTAAATTGGCAGCGAGTGCACCTCCCTCTTCTTCATTAAGCAGAGCCGGGGGGTGGAGCAGGGTGGGTGGCGGGTTGACTCGAGTAGATTGAGCCAGGATATACGGGAACCTGTTCTGATGACAGAGATCCGTTTCCTTCGGTAAATCCGATAAACCATGATCCGGATGCGGTAGAATCGCTGGCCACCATGGAGAATGAACCGCGAGCGGGTCTTCTGAGTCCAGATTACGGTGGGAGGTATGCCCGGTATCACGAGCTGGGTGAAGTTGAGGAGGTACAGTAACGCGATCGCGCGAAACCCGTTCGTGTTCGTCGTTAATGTCCAAGTCGACTGTGCATTTGGCAGTAGAAACCACGCGATATGGTCCGTCCACGAATTTATAAAGCTTATGACGATTTTCTTTTTCAGGATTATAATACCACTTACGAAGGAAAACGAAGTCATTTTTGTTAACTTGCGGTAGCGATTGACGGAGATTGCCGTCGAAAAATTACGCCTGTAGGCAAGTTGAGCTTTGTCGATAGCTTTCCAGGCAACCGTTATCATCATCTTTAACCATTCTCTTCAGTTATCCTTGCGCTACCGTGGTGAAAGGTACGCCGACAAAGTCGCTTGACCGTCGATTGCCACCGGGGGTGGGATTCGCGACAGCACCAACTCAAAAAGTGAAATTGACGTATCCCGATGTATCTGGGTAGTGTAGCCATACGTAACCGCATCAGTATACGGGTCCAAGTCCTTAGGATGATCTGCAAAATAGGATCATAATGCGTTAAGCATCGTACGATTAAATCGTTCCACTTTTCCATTACCCTGCGGGTGATACGTAGTAACGAACATATTTCGAACATTAAGAATAAGATATACGTCTTGAAAAAATTTTGACGTAAACTAAAGACCGTTTTCTGATAGTAAATCGACGGGTGGACCGTAAAAGAATTCCCAATGGGTGACAAAGGCTTGTGCCACCGCTGTGGTGGTAATCAGTTTAAGCAGGACTGTCGTATATCTATGGCCACGAATCCCAGGGGAGCGCATTTTAGAACAACATCAACTTCTCTGAGTACATCCGTAGTTTCACGTTGTTTTTAGCGCATTACGTATGAGAGTGGCAAAATGCATAACAGGCCAACGCCTTGGCGGGCCAATGCTAATCTCTGCGGATAATCAGATATAAATTCCTACCCCCTGGGTGTGCTCCGAGTTGCACATAGTAAGGGAGTTAGAGAGCCCTTCTATATAACAAGTGGGCTACCACAATCTTTGGAGACGAATTAACGAACCTGACAAGGTATTCCTGATCGTTTGTCGAATGAGGTAAGTCATATCCTCCATTGAGGCGACTGCAAATCTGCATACATAACGGGTCGCATTGTTACTCACAATGCCACTCTTCTGGAGTTACAAAACGTAAAAAAGCCTTTCTTCGAGTGGTCCAAAGTCTCAGAAGCGAGAATATTGTCACAAATATCCTCTGAACACTCCTTGGTTTTCCGTTCGTCGTTCGTAACCATGAACCACAGTATCTCGAGATCAACTACCAATTCTGCTTCTGCAGTGGTTTTCATGTTGGATAAAGAGTCTTCTAGCGTTTTAGGGGTTCCCTTTTTAATAAAGTATAAAGTACTTCAAAATCAAACTCGAAAGTCACAGGCGCCACTAAACGAGGCTTCCCGAAGATTTAGCCATCTATAAGGGCCAATGGATGGAGAAATGGTCCTTGCGTACCATAAAATTGGTTCCTGTAAGATATGGTTGAAGAGTGGCAAGTGCCCAAACAACTGTGAGAAACTCGTTTTCCGAAACCAAGTAGTTACGTTCGTGGACGTTCAATGCCCGAGACAAATATCCGATTGGGAATGGATTACTGTCTTCAGTCACTTGAAATAGTCCAAACCCAACCTCTTTACCACAGGTATCAGTATCCAATTCCTAAGGTAAACCAAGACTTTGCAACGTTAATATTGGTGGGAACGTCACGAAGTTGATGAAAGCCATGAAAGACGATGATTCGGCGTTGCCAAAAGGTTCCAGTTTGACTGGTTTTTCCTCTTCAAAAGAACATAAAGATGTTTTGCAAGCTCAGCAAAAGGCAGGACAGACTGACGATAAATAATAAAAAGTCCGAGAAATGATCGAAGTTTCATTTGCGTAGTCGGATGTTCGGCGTTCTTCAGCAACTTAAGTATTAATTCGTCTTTTGAGATGTCCTGGACGGATTATATGTCCAAACAACCTAATCAAATCGGTCTGGAACCATCTCTTGAGTTTTACTGTAGTCCATTTAATATCTGCACAAGGATGACGCTTCTCAGATGGGTTCTGTGATCATCCAAGTTGTTGGAGAACATAATTACATCTTCGAGATACACCAAGCAAGTCGTCCATTTAAAACTGGCCAAAAAAGTATCTATGGCACATTGAAACATAGCCGGCGCATTGGTTAACCCGCAGGGAAATCTTGTGAAATGATATGGAGCTTGGTCACTTACAAATGCGGTTTGATCACGGTCCTCCTTTCGGATAGGGACTTTTCCATTATCCCAAATGGATTCAACAGTGGTGAAAACAGTTGGACTCCCAATTGAGTTAATGTTCTCTGCAATTGGAGAAATCGGGTAAACGTCTTTGCCGATAACTGTGTTAAGACG
Organism: Gracilariopsis chorda; assembly: GCA_003194525.1. Taxonomy (NCBI): domain Eukaryota; phylum Rhodophyta; class Florideophyceae; order Gracilariales; family Gracilariaceae; genus Gracilariopsis; species Gracilariopsis chorda. The sequence continues at coordinate 6,929 of NBIV01000386.1, forward strand.
TAGGTAATCGATAAATATCTCCGCGATCCATCAAAATTCGGAACAAGAACAAGCAGTGAAGCCCAAGGAGACTGAGCAGGTTCAATAGCGCTGACTCGTAACATCTTCTAAACTTGAGATTTTCCCTCTTCACGGGCTTTCGATCCAGCCCGATAGAGTTTCTGTGCAACTGGAAGATGTTTCAGTAATAAGTGCATACAGTGATCTTTTATTCCTATTTTTTCAAGGAAACCGCCCCATATGGGAGTAAGCGAAGCATATCCCGTAGTATCACGCGGTGAGAGTTGGAAGCATGATCCTCAAGCTTCTCGAGCTGCTCTATAGGATACGCGTGTTCTGAAGCAGGTTGTAGCGCACGGTCTTCCGTAGTTCGGTCACTTCCGAAATCGAAATCTGAACTACGGTTAGCATTTACGGATTTCTTCCACTTTTTTGAGTCCTCACTCTCAGGATGGGAATCACTAGGATGTTTTTGTGCAATGTTACGCATCGCGGTGGAGAAAAATCCTAGAAATTCATTTCTGACTAATCACTGAGTGGTTATGCTAAGCGTTACTGCTAGAAACTTAAACGGAACATCAAGATTGATCAAAATGACTCGGTTTGAAACTGAAAGGTGACATTGGTTTTATCGAGACAAAATCGTTTGAACAACATGACATTTTCTCTGTTTAAAAGCAAATGAGACCCATTTTTGAGACGTCAGTGGTACTGCAACTGAATGAGCGAAACCAAGCTCCCTCAAAACAACTATTCGTGCACTGAATGTCCTACGTGGCCAGTAATGGCCATCAATTCTGCTTTGTTTCTCCTAGCGTGTTCCGATACCCACTTTTGGCTTCTGGACAATCGATACGGTAGAAATGTTTGCCATTTTGATGTTTTACGCACGCCAGCAAATTGTTTGTACAAAACAATCAAAGAATTCAAAACTAAGAAATACTGGTGTCGATAGTTCATCGCATAAAATAACGTCCAGTTGAACTATACAGATACTCAATGTTCTAACAAGAAAAACGTATGCCAAGGTTTTTAAAAGACTGTCGTTCGCTTCAGCGATATTTAGGCCTAGTCTACAGCAAATATGAATGCAAAGAGCTGGAAGTACTATTGGGAAGTGATATAGTTGGGGGCAGCCTCTGTATCTGAAACCAAAAACTAGCGAACTCTGTACTGTTTGAACAAGCCAAGATCGACGTAAAATGTGTAGTTTCTCTTGGCAATGACCAGAGCTTTATCCAGAATATGTAAATTAAGAGAACGTATCCATGGACGAGGAAAAACCGAGATGGTTACCCAGCTCACGTCGGTTGCAGCCATTTTCCTGGTGAGGATCCTGATAGCTAGGGAGCGAAACTGTACCACCTCGTTCGTCAACTTCGGCTCAGAGTACGCCCTTGCCGTTGGGGAGACTCCGGATTCTAGTTTTCTGAGGTATCAAAAGATTGTTTGTGTTTATTATTAACCTTTTTGTAAATTTCGCGAGTTAAAATATGGAACCGATGAATCATGCCCATTCGAGAGATTTGTATGTCAAAAAAGAAGAACAGCTCTTAAGAACACCATTTGTGAAGACCGAGCAATCATCAAATCTTGATATACCACTGGGATACTGCAGTCGTGCAAGTTAGTGCTGTTACAAAACCAAAAGTGGGAATGAAGTAAGGCTAACCCTTAAACGCTCAAGCACGGCAGAATCAGGCTTTTGTTTGTCCAAATTAGTCAGCACTCAACGCCAGCAACAATTGCTAAGGAGAGAATTGAGTTGCCCATATTGCGTTGATATTTTAGAGACTTTTGACAAGCTTCCAGTAGCAATTGCAGAAGACTTCTCGTCCATGCCACAGAGCCTGTGGTTTGCATACTGTGAACAATACTGGCGGAAGGAGGAAGATCACATATAGCACATGTTTCGGTTTTGAGCAAGGAGAAATTGAGAACAATGAGTTGTTGCATACTGCATAACTATGCGTTAGTAGCGTAGTCAACACCAAATATTTGAACGAAAGCCCAGACTTTCAACCCGGGCATTCCTACATTGATAGCGATGAAGCATGAATATGGCCCTTCAAACCGTTGCTCTTCTTCACGAGCGTAAAGCTTTTTTCAAAATCAAAGCTTGAGAACGATTTGAAAGGTCAGTTTGGTATCGTACAAAAAAAACTTGAAAGAAAGAACTTTATGAGAAATGTAAACTCTTAGGCTCTATCGATATCTAAGCTCTATGTGGCTAAATCAGCATGCGAGTGCGAGTGTGATTACCGATTTCGAGTTCAGAGTTTCGTCAACTCATGGAACGCCCCTAAGTGGTTCTTGGAGCGTGAAGTTATCGGTGTTATCTGATTCGAACAATTTTCAATAAAGTTTTTGTGACATTACTAAAATAATTCTTCCAGAAAGATGACGATACTCATTGTCAGCGATTCGTCGCTAGCATATGTGTATGCCGTGTAGTGCGTGTCGGGAAAGAGTACAACGGTACATCTGGCTCTTTCCCGCCCTCGCGTTTCAAGCCGCATCAACCAAAGCGTCCAGGTCAGACCTCCCTGCGTCACCACAATCCCGTCGGCAGTGATGCTAAACGTCTTCCACTCTGGGCTCCCTCTGTGGTTCCGAGCGCAGCGACGGGGTCACTATAGCAGTCGCCTACACGCCTTTGTATCGCTCACACTGTGTCGGCGTGCTCCGTTTCTACCATCTCAAGCGACTGAAGAGTTTATTCGTGTTGCTTATGTGTCTAGGTGCGGTTCACCGTCCTCACCGTTGTCATTATCAATGGCCTGACGCATCATCGCTAGTGGGAAGCGCATCAGATGGAGTATGCAGTGCAGCTGCTGTCGCAGTCGAGCAACATATACTCTTCACAAGTTGTGTTCTCCTAAAGACATTTCCCGTACCTCCCGGAGGGCCGCCAAACTTCCTGATGTTGTATGGCAACCCTTTTACTATGGGCACGTCAAATATGATGTAACTCACAGCCCTGGGACGCCGGTAGGGGTCAGTCGAGTAGAGCTTTATATAGCGCAATAATCATACACGGGAATCTCGGCTGCAGCCGCCTGAAACTCTACGTATTCCCTCAGCCGTTTCGGAAGCACAAGCCCCTTCACAATCGTTAACGTACGTAAACGCGGGAAGAGCACGATATCATCATACGAAAGCCCGTGCGGGCTGCAATGCTCCGGCGAGTAGATCATTTCTGCAAGCTCGTCCAGACGCTCCTGCACCTGCGTGATGTACTCAGTAGACCGATCAAAATTGTCTTCGTAGTCGCCTGGATCGCTGAGCGGGTGGTTGCGAATATACGTTTCCCTAGCCTCTTGGAAGACAAACTCCGGTAGCGGCGCACGGGAGAAACGGACGCGAGACAGCCTTCTCATGGGCATCGCCAGCTCGTCCATCCATTTCGCGATGTCGTCCCTCGGCGTCGCCGACTTGAGCAGCCCAGGCGCCCCGAAGCGCGGATCATTGTCAACATGCTTGCAAATATCGAGGCTTTCGGGCTGTGCGGGACCGCCGGTACCTTGCGGCTGGAAGATGGGAACGACCTTGCGACCGACGAGCGCGGTGGGGGTGGTCACATCGTCGTTTGCGAGGAACACTAGGTTGTACTTGATATTCTTGAGGCCAAGAAGGTGACGAACGCGGACGCAAAAGGGACAGTGATCGTACACGTAGAGGGTTGGGAGGGGAGAGAGGACAACGCGAGGAGGGAGTGAGGGGGTTGGCATTGTGGAGGGAGTTGCAGCTGAGCAGAACGGCGTGGGACGCTGCACGCTGCGCGAAGACGGTCGGCAGGGAGCGATGGAACAAGGGCGGAAGCCGCGGCTGAGGCGCGTTAGAGCGGGAGTGGAGACGAAGGCCATAGTAGCGTGGGATCGGGAGATGGAAGTTCTGTGAGGGGTGGAGGAGGACGCGGAGATCGGGGCAGCGCTAGCTAGTACAGTAGTGACGAGGCGCCATGGTTCTGAGCTGCTGTCAGCAGAAGCTGAGAATCATTTTTTGAACAAGGCGCGAGAATACCCTTTCATTATTATCGGTTCAGACTTTGGACAGGATTTCTTGCCTTGCTGCCACTGACGCGGGGGCTTGGAGCTTCTCCTTGCCCCCAACTGGCGCTGCTTGGCACCAGTCTTTCAGTGTCTAGCGCAAGCGATAGCCGGGAGGGAGTGGGTCGGGAAAAGAAAGCGATAGCGCCAGCAGAGTTCGAGGAGCGCAAACAGGAGCGTTCAGGCGCGGTCGTTTGGTGCGATCGTCGCCGGTAGTGAATCCTTTTCGGCGTGCCTCGAAATCCCAGTACCGTCCACACAGTGAGTGAGGTGACTGTGTATCATACAGTAAAAGGGTTAGCAGACGGTCGCTTCTCTAGTAGTAGTGTGGCAAAGTCGGTCCCACCAAGATCGGCCACAATACCGGCCACAATACCGGCCTCGAATATGCATGATGCCATGATGGTGCTCATTTCTTAGGCCCTTTCTACATCAAAGAATGGACAGCCTCATATTTGCCCCTTGTCCAATATCTTGGAGTCGCTCAAGATCAAGATGCAAAGAGACAGCTGCTGATGCTAGCTGTCAGATTATTTTTTAAAAGTTCTGACCACAAAGTACTCAAGCTGGCTTGTCCATTTTGCAGTGTGGAAAGCTTCGTGGGCTGAAACTGATCCCTTCCCCGACTGACCACACGGATACGGTTCGGAGAGAAAACTGTGTTGTTGTAGTACACTTTCACAACAAATGTGAGCATGTCCCGTTAAGAAACATGATTTGGGGCAGGTCCAAATTCTTGTTGTTGTGAGCATGGCGGCATCTGCTATCTTTTTCCTTGCGGCTAGTATGGCATCGTCCTTTCATGTAGTTCCACTGAAGAAAGAAGGCACATAAACAGTGTGCAAAACCAGTTCTGGTAAAAGATTTTGAGAGTACGAGCTGCTCTTTTCTCAGGAGACCTAAATTAAACGATGCAACAACACGATCAGTAAACAACGGCATTCATCTGCTGTCAAAACGTTTGCTCTGCGCCCACGGGAACCCCGTGGAGTAATTGTGCATTGATGACCGTGTACAGTAGCAGACAGACAAGTGCAATTGCAAGAGTGGAGGCCCAGATTTGGTGCAACCGGTTGTATCCACGTGGGCGAAATTGGAAACTCTCTACTACACAGGAGGTAACACGCAACAAATCAGCACGATCCACTCGGAAAGTAACAAATAAGCCAAAATAATGTTCGCTGATACAAATACATTATACACAGTATCTGTTGAACACTTCTCCACTTTGGGGTTTTGCCCGTGTACAGTAGAACTCGACTGTGCCAACTCAAGGACATCGGAGTCGTTTCGTACATCTATGCCGCAGAAGCGATACACTCCCCCTGCCAACTCCGACTTTTTGGTTTTCTGTATCTCAAGGTTTTGTCTTATTACTCCCAGTACCTTTGGGTAACTACCCAGTGCCGTGTTGTGTCCTTGTTGCGCAAGGAAACGGGGGAGGACGCGCGTTGTTGTTGTAGGGGTGGAGGTGATGGCGACAAAAGGGGGGCCACTGACTCTTTTGGTGTGCGGGTTGCTTGCTGCCTCCCCCCCCCGAGCGGTGAAGCCGCCAGTGTGAGAGGCGAGTATTTATGCGGGCGCAATGCTCAGCTTCCATGCTGGAAGCTGGGCAGCGCCCAATAAAAATGTGCAGAATAAAAACTATATCTAGATCAATGCGTGTGCACCACAGGCACGCGACAGTCCTCATAGCAAACAAGCAAATTCTCCAGGCCCCGGAGCAAAATGCTGGCTGAATATTGACGTGCTCCTTAGCTGGTTCCCAATTACTGTGGCCTTGGAATGGCAATAGATGTTTATACAATGCGAACAAACACCCCTGACACTCCTACAAACCTTGAGTTCACACAAGAGATCTGACTACCATGCGATATTTTTCTTGCATTGCAGGGCACAAATCACTTGCGAATATATTTATACACATAATGTATCAAGCATCATGCTGACAGCTGCATTCAGAGTTGAGATTGCGCGTGGTGTATTCGGCAGCAATGGTAGAACCGTGTTGCAGCTTTTTGTGCATACTCCAGATCAATCCTACTGCTTCATTCAGAGCAACAACCTTTTTTGTTGAGTTATGCTTTCTTCTGGTCATTATGTGGGACAAAAAGTTGAACCTCTTCTCCAACGGTTTGATCTATTGATCTATTAGAAAGAATGCTGTCAATGAAGATGGAGACGGATTCATATTTCAGCCACCCGGCTGTTCCCGAGAAGCATCTTGCTCTGGCTTGTGCTCACGACTGACAAGCGAACTCCATCACTGCCCATCAGTGTGCCGCATTCTACAACTCAAAGCTCTTTGGAACGCTTTCTATATTAGCAAGATGAAGACAATCGTATCCTTTGTGCTGAGCGTATTCGCTGTCTCCTTGGTCACGGCTATCCCTTTCGAATCAAACATGAATATGCGGATGAGGCTCCAAGGTGTTCGGCGAATGGTCGAGCGTAATGGTTGCAATCTAAATGTCTGCTTCGCACTGGATGGAAGCGCATCGGTGACTCCACTGGATTATGAGATGCAGAAGGATTTTGTTCAACTCATGTCTGCAGTTCTTGACTTTGAGGTCGAAAATTCCAGTTTTTCTGCAGTTCAGTATGGTGACCAGGTTTCGCCTATCTCGCCACTCACACAGAGTATTGATGATTTCAACCTCAAAGTTCACGCATCCAATATTAGTGCATTTCAAGGTTCTTCTATTGGGAAAGGAATTACGTACTGCTCGAACCAACTATTGGAGCTTGCTGATAACCCCGTAAAAATCATAGTGTTTGGCGATGGCCGAGAGACCTCCAAAACAGATGCAGTAAGTATCGCAGCTTCTTTCAAAGATTTCCATCCTAATGGCAGGCTCAGCACGGTTGGAGTAGGTTTCCCAAATACGGTCTTACTCAAGACAATCGCCGAAGCAGGCGGCGGACGTTTGTTCGAGATCGACGAATACATAGACGCCCTCGACCTTGTCGTAGATTTATTCTTAGAAGTTTGTGGATAAATTAAGGAAGAGTATCTGCCAAGAGATGGGTCGCTGACCAGTTGTCAAAGGTTTTGTCTCCCTCACAATAGTAATATGAAATAACATAAAAGCTTGATGATGGCAAACAGATGAGAAAGAGTGTAGCGTGAGAAAAAATGGTGATTAGTCCGTTGAGATATTCGGGACAATGGATAAGAGTGTAACTTAACCCTTACAAGCTGCCTCTACTACTGAAACCTTCACAATTATTTCTAGTTCAGCAAAGCAAGTTCCTCCTACCTCGATAGGTTTGCATTCCAGGTCGACCGTTGCGAACCGTAGGAACTAATTCACTTACTCGAAGTGTACGTTTCCACCTTTGGAAAAGAATTTAGCTCTCTTCACCACTCCTTTCAAATCGTCCTTGAATTCCCACACGCACAACTACAGAAACCTGCTATTCGAAACAGAAGGCTACAAGAACAGAATCCTGCTGAGCAAAAAGGTCTGCAGCAGATACCTCTATCCCTTACCCCATGACAAATTCTGTCTTTGTACAGGCTTCACTCCTACAGAGGAATCAACAAGGATTCTGCTTCTGCTTATTCGCTTTTGCGTACTGTTGTCGACAAATGGCAAGAGCAAATTGGGTTTCTCTGTTGAAAAAGCACTTGCGATGAACGGGATCTGGAATACTGAATACATTGTCTCAAGCTTGGACCTTGAAATCTGCGCTTTCCGTCATCTTTGTGTGGCCAATCAAAGGCCGTCGAGGCCGCGCCTGATCAATTTGGTGCACCTCACGCGCTGCTTGCGCCGACCTTAGCGGCAGCGGCGCACCTCCATACCAATAAAAGAGGGCCGGCCCCAGCCCGCCGGCCAGGGGGGGAGGGAAACGCAAGAGATACTGCGCGTTTTTCGTTCTCGCTCCTTATCTGTTCCTTCGCCTCGTTTCCAAGCGCTGCTTGTATGTCGAATCCCGCCTCACTTTGTCTGCCTTCCATCAGCTTAGCACATGTACCCACTACGTTGCTTTGAATTTGGAGTTCTCAGGAGTTTCCAGTGAGCATTTACCCTTGATACAGTATACCTACCTCCTGATGTGCTATCTGTGTACAAAAAGATGCTTTCAAACGCAGCCACCCCAGAGACGAATTGTGTGGCCGGCAGAAAGCACAGACTGCTCCGCCGGCCGCTCCTTTATAGACTCTATCTTCTAATTCTTTTGTAAGCCTAATTGAAGGAGAGTACCGAATGCAGTCTAAATTCGGAGTTGCATTGTAATTTAGAGAATTACAATTACAATGCAACTCTCTCTACTTCTACCTCTCACACCCAGCTGGCAGTGAGGCGATGTGCAAAATACATTTACAGGCCAGGGGCGCAGTACTTGCCCTACAGTGAAACCAGGAATCGTTCTGGCGCTTGGAATATACCCAAATCTTGTTAGAACCCTCGAAAATAGCCCTTGTCCTTGGTGCCAGGGTGTTGTGAATCGGGTGGAAGAGTCGGGGTTCGAACCCTGAACCTCAAGTCCACACAAGTCCACACAAAACTCACACGAAAGTGGTTACCGATTGAGCTATGGCAGCCACACCGCCGGAGATGCTATTGTGACTCTGTGTGACTGCCATCTGCCGCTGACAGCAGCACACAGGGGAGTAAAGATACGGAAGGCTAGCGATAACCCCAATCTTACCTCAATAGCAACGAAACGGTTTGCCTTCCCCCCACCAAGTGGAACGTGTCCGACGAAGATTCTTTGGTCCAAGTCGCGCATAAGTTTTCGAGAATTTGTAACCTTAAAGAACTAGTAATTTGGAATCATGTTCCACTGTTGATGCTGGAGCTAAGCCTGAGGCTCTCACGAGTCCCTTCAAATTTGACCCTAATCTGATACAGACAACGATTGCCCCACGTTTCTATGTGGCAGGGCAGAAACCTGGGTTAGGTTGCTAACCCTTTACATCTTGTTCTACTTGGTAAGGTTTTCCGTTTGTTCACTTATTCCAATAACGGCCGTGGAACGCTTAGCTTGCACAATTTTTTTTGGGAACTCCTTAAAGATCGTCGAATCTTTTGAGCGCCGAGTCGTGATAGCATGTCTTTGGAACTCAACCATTGCATAGTTTTTCTTCAAAAGACAATATGTAAAAGAGACATGGTTGCAACACTACCCTGGGGACAATCACCAGAAACATGCTTTCTTTGAGTCTTTGTCGTCTGAGTCCCAACACAGCACACGCCATAACCCGCAAGCATGCTTCATCATGAGGTCCTTTAAATGCCGGTTGCTGCATTCACTCGAAACACAGACATCGACTGCAACACCAAATTTCCTACGTGCTCACCATCTTGCGTCTTCATACTTCACAATAACCGTATCCTAATCAAGAATGATTCGTGAGATCGCTTTTGCCTGGCTTCTGTGCCTCACTTCTGCCTCTCTTTTGCATCCAAGTCGAAATCTAAATACAAGAGTACTGAAATCTTATCGTCACCATTCACTTGCTTCCAAAGCATTCGGCTTCAAACCGGCGGAGCTCTTTGGAGTATCCAGGATTACGAACAAAAAATGTAGTCTTCTACCCATTACACGCACCATTGTTCTTGGGGAGGAGTTCGAAGGAAACCCGGAAGATGCAGTGGTTGTTGACAAAAGCTTCGCCTTTTTCAGATTGTCACTTGGCTGGTCTGCAGATCGTATCGAGCGGTCCCGCCGTGCAGCGGTTGAACATTTCAAATCGAAGTTTGGCCTCGACCTTTCCTCTGCTGTACTGAACACTACTACTGGAATATATGAGGAGCACGGTGTTTTCTATGCACCGTTCGTATTCACAAACAAGCTTGTCAAAATTGCCGACTCGGATACTTTGACGCCTTGCACAAATGTCTCCGCCATACTCGGGGGATGGCTACTGTTTGGAACGGATATCACGTACCCTATGGTTCCCGGGGTAAAAGGTCCGGTAAAAGTTCCAGGCGAGTCCGCTCTGTTTTTCCTTTATATTGTTTTTCAGCCTGGTTCTAAGTTCTCTACTGCATTCGTGTTGAAAGGAACGAGACCTTCGGCGTGCACATTCAATGTTTGTCAGGTTGTAGCGACCACCGATCTAGTTGATGATTACTATGGATCGTCGTACCCTGGAAACCTAGAGGGAATTGCGGTAGACACATTTGTGAAACCTGGTGTGGTGAAGACGTTTGGTAGCTATGTACTGACTTGGCCTAAAAGGGACTAAGGGGTTCTGAACCATATCTGGATGATCTTATTCTTTCAAAGATACATGCATGCTTTAGACAATTAGCTTATCCTCCATTAGGAATCCAGGATCTCAGTATGATACTCGGTCATAATCCTAATACGAGAGCTGTTATTGTTGTTGTGGGGCTCTTCATTAAATGCAACGCAACTGACTCTTTGTTTTTGTCGGGATACGTCGTATGCGTAGTAGTGGATTCTGGCAAAAAATTTCTGTACGAAGAGCATCGACCTGTGCGCTCTCTTCTCAATTGAGAACCTGAGTCAACATCAAACATCCTTTCAATCCGAAGAGCATCGTGAGACGTCAGTACTTGTAAATTCGAGTCGCTGGAATTTTGATTTGCCCTATGATTCAGGTCAGGGGTTTCTTGCGAAGGTATTAGATTTTGACGGCCAGATCTGTGCATCGGCTTCTGTCCAAAGACAGGATATACTAAGGACCGCTAACCCTTTTGAAGTTCAAAATTTGAACCGATTTATTCTTATCTCTAACATGTTAGGGATAAGAATTGTCCAATTAGAAGAAAACGCTTGTGATATTGCGATTCAATCAACTCTCCTTAGAGTGCACTATGTGCAGCTCAATATGGTTTGGATCAAGAGCAACCTATAACAACGCCTTTTACTGGCTTTTGACAACGTAGAATTAGGTAACGCCAATGAAAATAAGTTTTGCTTAACGCTACTGTACTAATGTAAGAAAACTAAACACATGGCAGGCTTATAACCAACCGTTCTCGTCGCCATCCAATCAAATACCTATCCTATCTCATAACAGAGACAAGCATTTCGGTTCAAAACAACCGGATTAAGGCCCCGTCTACATATGGACATGGACATGGATTTTTGGCACTGCACCGGGAAAAGAATTAAAAATAATTCATGCTTACTTAGCGAAAATTTAAAAACAAATCTGATAGATCGACTCCAAAGTGTCTCTTCCGTGGGGTCGCTCGTTGAGCGACCCCAAAATCGTGGACAATGGACAAGATAGGTTTTTGTCCATGTCCATATGCCGTATGTAGACAGGGCCTAAGAGTTTAGCCTTCCCAGAAAGGCTACGGTTGGTAGCAATCCTACCACGGGTAGAAGGAACTGTTAAGCTTATACTGCGGTAGCGGTAGCAATCCCTATGTTACCTACAGTTTTCGTCAAAGAAACGCGGAAGCATTTTCTGTTAGGAGCAAACAGACAGAAGCCATCTTTACAAACATGCATCCGGTTGCTGTGTAAGAAAGATCTATAAGAATTCCCATAAAACAAGTGTGCACCAAGATCCGCTCAAGTCGTTCAAAGCATACTCTTCACGACCAATGGGAACACTACTGCCTGGGACTCAGTTTTTGTATTGGGACCTAACCAACTCCAAATACTTTCAGCAACGCGTATAACCGTCCTGGAGTTACGGCCGCGGGGAGCTACATTGCACTGGAAAACGAATACGTATTCTCTAGTTTCTTGTTCCCTAAACTGCACCAATGGACGGTCCGATCCGCGCTTCTCGGCGTCCGCGACAACAGACAATCCAGAAAAAGAGTTCTTCTGCTGGGCCAAGTTGTATGACTTATTGCAATAAAGCAGTCTGTGCACGGAAACAAGAATTCTGCACTCGTCTGATGTTGATATAGTCCTTGCTGTTCCCACAGATCGAATATGTGAAGGGGGACAAGTTTCATCTATGGCAAGCCAAACGGTCAGAAGTCCGGGATGGATTCCACATGTAGGCACAGACAAGACTTGAATTGACAAATGGTCCATTAGATTATCTATTTATGAGCGACAAAGCGAGGGATGGTCTAGCTGCCGAACACTTTATTCGCGCGAGTGTGATGAAAGACCTTGTGTCTAGGTTGTGATTGGTAGCATTCGCGTCATTCCTGCCCCACTAGGCATGGTATGTGATACTTTTTCAATCGCTGATATTGAATGTGCTGATCCTTCCGAGGCGCGATGTTGAAACTGTCTCCTTTCTCCGTTTTGAGCTTGGCGTGAAGTGAAACATGAAACGAGAAGGCGTGGTGAATCTTTGAAAGGATCAGCGCTAGCATCCACGCGGAGTGCACTCACGGTGTATGGGTTTTGACGCAGTTACATGCCGAAGGCAACAATTGTGATTGCACAAACACTACTGTAAGGTACGACAAACTGAGATAGGCATTTGATAACGACGAGGGGCGATACGCGAAACTATATTGTAACAGTACGAAGGGTAACTTGACTCTACGAGTTGTTCCCAGCAACCGAGATGCTGATGCGCTAGACTAGAGCCACAATGAATGTTGTACAGTGCATCTTTTTTTGATTCTGGCAAGCCGTTGTGGGAGAAAGACATTTTCACTCTTGTACTGGTGTCAAGGTTGGCATGTAACAATGAAAAATAAGATTTGTTTCGTAAGTTAAGTTGCATCATAGAAGGTTAGCCTTCTCTCAAGGCAAATGAATGCTGACTCTGCACGGAGGTATTCACAACTATGACCTAAATTGAGCTTTTGGTTTTCTTTTCACCCAGCCCATAAAAGTGTGAGGGAAGTTGTGTTGGGACTCACCTAGATAAGGCTGAGATTAGTGTGACTGGCGAGATTATAGATTCGAATGTAGCCAAGAATATTTTATTGCGGATTCCAAGTCGTAAGGCGCTTCGTAGAAACAAAAGGGTGGTTCGGTTCATGTCGACAAGTCATTGACATACAATAACATTATCGATACTGTAATCGTCTTGCTCTTCCACGAATTGAGTGCAGCGGATGGTAATGGTTAAAGGGTTACCTCGCCGAGTCACGCACATGGCTGTATTCCGTACTTGCGTTGGAGCTCCCGCCCAGATAGACTTCCAAGTTTCGATCGCTGCAATCGTTTTATTTTGCCTAGCTAGCTAATGAACTTTATCGCAACGAACCAGTACCGGTAACTGAACGGTCCATGCTTATTCCACTGCGTCAAAGGTGTTATCAATACAGGCCCTTTGACTTCGATATCTATTTTCTGGTTCATTTCTCAAGCATTCCTGACTTAGGTTGTTGGCTACTCGTTCGGCAAGAGTGCTATAATCACACGTTATGTCGAAGGACTCATGCAAGTACGGGTCTCTTGGAGGGAACTCTGGTACCTCGCCTTCGGGGCGGCAACCATTTTGCCCCCTCTCGTGGTCCGTAAGCCGCACTCGTTCGTCAATACAACTCATACATATCGAACTCCACTCTCCTCTACAACACGTGCACAAAGCAGACGATTAGCAGACGGAGGCTGGTGTCCACTCTGGTCCCTAAACAGCACTCCAATTTCATCTCTATACTATCCTAGTACTGCTCGGACTTTTGCTGTTTACGGATTGCTCTTAACGCTGTATCAGCGCAAGAGTGCTGCCATCGAAGCGATCGTGAGATTCGCCTGTCCAGCAGCTGCTTGCTGTGAATCAGCTGCAACCAACCAGCCCTCAGCTGGCACTGATGCCAGCAATGCACCCGTTCTACATCACGTCGTTTGTCGTGTAACGTGGCTTCCTTGTTCAAAGAATACACCTTCACAATGCAATCCGCGCGTTCGCTCATCGTCATTCCGCCAAACCATTGGCTCACATCGGATCACAGTCTTCACAAGAGGTGCTTCAAGCTCTCTATTGCTGCATGCGATGGACGTGTAGGCCAATTCGGTCGCGAACTGTAAAGAGGGAAAGAGAAAACACGTCATCGGCGCGAGGCGGCACAGAGGAGTGCGCCTGCAGCTTGTCGTCGTAATGAATTCACGCTCAGCGCACGCTCAGCGAATCCGCGCCCGCAAGCGTCGAGCCAGCCAAGACGCATACAGTGCCCATCTCGCACTATGTGACGTAACTTTTTGTCTTGCTGGCACGCTCATCATGCAGTCGCCTCATCCCCCTGCTTCCTTCCGCTCTTGCCGCCTCCCTTTAAATGGACCACCACCTGCCCCCGTTGCCTCACAGCTCAAGCTGCCAAGTCTTGCGTACACATTCCCTCACCCTCTTCTTCGCTTCCAGCCCCACTTGCAGCGTCTCTCCCCCCGCTATTGCCGTGGCGCCCATCATGAAGTTCACCGCACTGGCTTGCATGGCCGCTCTTTGTTCCGCTTTGATATTAGCCGCACCCGCGCCAGACCGTCCCGCTACTCCCGAATCGGACCTCAAGGAGAGTGCACCGGACATGATCGGCCCGTACGTAATTCGTGCGGATGTTGATGCAGGGTTTGCCGGAACACCAGAGCCAACACATGTCTTTGAGGAAATCACCGTATCGCCCCCGCCGGAGATGATGATCACCCCTTCTCCCGAAGTGGAAGACGATATGTACCGTTACATGTCTTCGGGGGCACTACATCTGACATGTATCCATCGCGGGGAGTTTTGCCTACGCCTGATGGGGGCGAAGAATACGCCACCCCTACTCCAGATCTTGAATCCCCAGAACCGGAAATGTTCTAAGAGTCTTTCCGTCTCTTTGATCTTTTTCGAGTCAATAGTTGAATGTATTCCACTGTCCAAATGTTCCATGTCGCAGGGACAATGGAGCCCCATTCTGTGTGCGATGTCACCACCATGTTGGCCTGTTTGAAACGCGCCGTGGAAATGCGCCATGGAAACGCTGCACCCGTACCAATCTGCAAGAACAACTCTCGGCCACTCTTTGCAGGAGTGGCTTACGAAGGTAGAATAGATTCACGCCCCCAGTCTTGTTGCTTCTGTACATCATACCATTAAATTTTTGAACCAGTCACAACAATTATAGACGTTCGTTTACCAAAGCTCTTGCTCAGGATGTGTTGAAGGTCACCGGGAATTCCGGCCTCCCAGTGCAGTGTTGTGTAGGTGTATAGGTGTGTAGGTGTGCAGGTGTGTAGATATGTAGATGGTTTAGACGTGTAGTACTCCCCAGCGATCCGTGTGACTTTGTAAGACGGAAGGTTGGAGCAGAGCCAATGGCGAATGGTGCGAATCGAACTGTGCAGCCGTCCGTACTTGTTGAATAGTGAAACGTCGATCTCTCTTGGCACAAGCAGAGCCTAACCTTGCGACAAACTGAATCCTTTCTATGCATGTATTTTGGGTTAAGAGAATCGATAGATCGACCCAAGTCGAACTACAAAATATTTTTCTCCTACTGCACTTCAGCAGGCTAAACATAGTTCTAGAGATCGTTCTTTGCGTGGACAGCAACAGCAGCTGTCCACAGAGCTTCTCGTTAATCTTCCAAGTTTGGAAACTACAATGTGGAGACGCATGTAAGGCAGAGGGCCGCCACTAACATATCACTTTGACAGGGCACAACCCTGGAATCATGGCAAGCAACATTCCATGATTACTGTACCAGACAAGACGGATACAATTTACTTCATCCCTTTTTCACCAAGTTACCAAGTTTTCATGATTGAAACGTACAGTATAGCTTTCAGACTTTTTTCAAGCTTGCAAAAGCATTCCCATGCACATAGCGTTTTCCAAACCCAAAATTTTTGGCAAGTATAGAATACTTCAGTAGTTTACGAACTTCTTCAATAATCATGTAGCTTTTTTTAATGTAGTTAGAGCTTCGCGACTTCCTATTGAGAAGCTTCTGCTCCTCAAAGCTCTTTGATATGTTTCTAAGACAGAATTGTCAGTCCACTTGCACCGCAGGCCGAAATGAAGCGCGGGCGCTTTCGGCGCACTGCAAGAATGAAAGTCACACACACACACGACGATGTCGACGTCGACGCTGTCGTCGTCAGTATACCTAACTCCCTATTTGTAGCTGCGCCGCTATTGCGCGCTGCGCACCAGTCTGCCGCCAAGCCACTGGCGGAGGCCGCGAATGTGGCCCCTGAGTGTGCGCCGTTTGTACGCGCGGTCGTTTCCGCCATCACGTCGCATCGCCGTCGTCGGCGCAGACGTCGCGCCAAGGAAAGGGCGGCGGCGTTGCGTGTGTTGACACGGCGTGCGCGCGAGGCGTGTGTCGTCAGCCCTGGCTTCGGCATTTCCATGGGCGTGTGTTCCTCGACGACGACGACGACGGCGGAGGCTACGAGGGCTTGAGTGACGGGCAGGCGTATTAGTAAGTGATGTGGGAAGTGCTGGTTGGTGTCGCGTGCTCGCGGGCTTGGGAGTCGCATCGGACGCGCGCTTGCGGCGGCGTAGCGCACGATGTCGCTCGAGGGGCGGTGAGAGCAGATGCATGAACGGCGCAAGACGGCTTTGCGGTGCTCTCACGTGTGCATGTGAACGACGGCGACATATTGGACTCACAGGAAACGGCGACGATGTTTCGATCACGAAGATTACGCTAAGCCGATACAGCAGCAATCGCGAAACAGCAACGTCTTCTTTTCATGGGGCACCCCGACGGGGCGCTCCATGTCATGAACATGTTGCCGTCAAGCGCATGTTACTCAACAGCTCAACCAAGCTCGTTCCAAACACCAACCACCACTAGCGTAACCATACCGGCGCAATCCACGCCAATATCCAACACCACCTCCTCGCCAACCAAGAACGAACCACACCTGTGAAATGACAACGTAAGAAGCTTCCACTCCCGCCAGTCAACTCCGCTCGCCCGCTGTCACTCCCCTTCGGTCGCACAACACTCCAACAAAAAGCGTTTGGAGTGCGTATGGACCTAGTTACACTTCAATGATCAAAATGAGAATTGGAAATTTGTGGTTTCTGAATGTTCTCAATAGACTACATAGAATTTGTGTTACAAACTTGCCTTTTATGGTATCGCGGAGCCTGCCCATCCAAAATCTTTTTCTTCTCTACATTCTCATTTGCTGGTGGAGATGAGATCCAATGACGAGTGGAATCCAAGAAAGGAAAAACATTTGAGTAAATAGTTAGCTAGATTACTGTAGATTTGAAACTAATGTAAGCATTCTACTAGCTATAAGCGATCACGAGTGAGTGGAATTCCCGCCAAATGGCCTGCTATGTAAATATATTTGGCCTATTATGACCTCCTAATCTCCAAAGTGCAGCAAATTGCGAACCATTTCATGCGAATGTGTGCCAAGGTTAATGGTGGTTGTTCCCATCCCAAGATCAGGGTTCTGTGTAGATACAAGTTTAGTGATTGCGATAAGAGCATGAACGGAAGTTGAAAGAAGAAGAAGGTTTACGAACGCTTGGAGGTTCAGCAGTACATTTCTAGATCAACTACGCTTTGAGATGTCCACCTTTGTCGCAATACCAGTATTTAGCTTGATGCACCCTAGAAAAGCGCATCTGGGCGGTAGCCAGTACTATGGCTAACCGGCTGTTGCGTGTTTTTGATTCATGAAAATGTTATCTTTATGATAAAACAAGAGAAAGAAGGGCATTCGGCCCGACCACTCTTTCCTGCAGTTGTGACGTCTGCATCGTGCCTGCAGGAAAGAGTGGTAGGGCCGGAGCTTCAGCGGTCACAAACCTGAGAATCAAACGTTTTGGTTGTCCAAAACGTTTGATTATCATTGGCGCAAACATTTGGCGCACCAAAAAGGTTCAAACAATGAACGTGAAGCACGCTTTTGGGTGCTGGCGCAGTTTGCGCCAAAAAAGCCAAATCGTGCATTTTATTTATTTTTAAAAGACCAACATGAAAAACCTGTGTCAACAAACCGACATTTATTTTCAGGATTCAGGCTTGGTCTGGTACCAACACACCGGTAGCGAGGCGGAAAACTGGATCTCGTCGTACCAACACACAGGTAGCGAGGCGGAAGACTGGATCTCGCCGACGTCAGCAAACTGAGAAAGCCTAAAAAACCATCAACTACCAGCCGGCACAAAACGATGTCGCCGTCTCGTGGAACAATTTGTCGATTTGCGCTTGCTGATCAAAGGATATGTTTGCAGACTCCACCCTTATCCAACAAGGTAAACTGCACCACTCGAAGTACCAACGACACAACTGTACCTAAGGGTAGATTGCTACCTCCAAGTTCCTGTACAAAAAGGGGTGTTAGTGTGGGAAGTACTGTGCGGTGATTGATGTGATGAAGAGTGTAGGAAAAAGGTATATACAGTATGACTAGCCGCCGGTGCTGTAATAGTACGAGCACATATGAAGCCAAGCAATACTTTAAAGTTGCTGACAGTTGACACCAACTTTTTTTTTCTGTGCAGTTGGCACCGCCAAACAGAATTGGTTGAGTTCATGGTGCCTAAGCGTTGAGCAGATCCTGACTTGGCTGCATCTAATCTTAGTGCTTGCAGATTTCTACGGCAACACGTTGCCCAACACTGGAGTACATTGTTCAGTAATGAAAAAAGCATGCCAAACGACACAGCTCACCCTCACCTGTTCTACGCTCGCCAAACCTCAGACTCATGTTTCTTCTACGTCGATGCCCCCAATCTAACTCCTTACTTCCACCCAAAGCCAAAACCCTAACCCTGGTCCATGACGCCAAAACCTCAAATCAGCCTCACACCCTCTTCTTCTTCTTCTTCTTCTTCTTCTTTTTTATGGGCACACATTACCTGATTACGGCATTGTGGTAGAATCTAACTCTACAGGGGAGCTTTTCTTCGTCTAGCATGCTAAACTCTATGTACGTAAAGCTCCTCGGAAAGAAACCCTCTTCTTCGCTGCCTCCAACACGAAACCGAGGAAATTGTGACCAAATCTCGTTGCAAGCTCAAACCGTCCAATTCTTTTCCCTCCAAGTTGTAATACACATTCTTACCATAGCTAGTTTTGCGCCGCTTTCTAATTTGGTACTGCGTCATTGATCTGGTTCGCAAAACAACAGCGAACATGTTGTTTTTGTCTGTTTTTAAGTACGATAAATCTCTTTCGTTGCACACAGGATATGTGGAACAGTGGTTCATTCTTGAGCTCGACAAGTCCATTGTGAAAGAGGTGAGCATACACTTCTGTTTGTGGAAAGGTGAGCACCGCGACGATTTGTCATCGACATCGTCTGCTTAGGGCAATGTTCGTCAGGAAAACCGGCTTTTCTTGTGACTCTTGCCGTTCTCATTGTCTTCCACCTTTCTCATCACATAAAAGAGGATGAGACGCAACAAAATCATATGTGCAATGACTCCGCACGCAACAAAAGGGAACCTCAACCACTGCCGTTTATGTGAATTAGTGTCTATCAACTCGAAGAACGAAAACGTCCGGCATGACTTTCTTTGCGCTGTTGCTCAATTTCTGCTTGTGCTTCTTTTTAGCTTCATCCAGTACTTCTGAAGGTCGTCCAATTCAAGTTCCGGAACGTCTGAAACCGTTGGGTTACCCTCCGGAAACTGTGGGGTACCTTCAGAAACCGGTTTCACTGGAAAACTCGTGTAAGTGTGAGAGTACTTCGTCAAACCCTACCTGTCATCTCGCATCCGATTCCTGTCAGAAAACACATGAGGCTATTTGCAGTACTTCAGGAGAATGTTCTTGTACTTGCCAACCAGCTTTCACAAATATTGGATTCGAACCGGAGAAGTACAGCTTTTTTGCTGCATATCGTCAGGCACGAGCCCCCAGCCCGCTTGTCTTAAATATTATTGTCGACCGTTCAGCAGCTCGGAACATTAACGCGCAGCGTCTCAACTTGGGTGTTTCAAAGGGATTCGCTTCTTCTGGAGATCAATCTTTCAATACGGTATGGATGTTTGAGCCGTACACATCATTGCAGACTTCTACTATTCAGTATAGATGGGTTGAAGAATATAGGGCCACGTTTACCACCAAAGTGGAGATCGGAGAAATTATTCGGACGCAGGACATCATCAACTCGCCTGACTTTAACATGGGACAATCCGTTTCATTCGATGGAGTCGAGTGGAGTCCTCCAGTCAGCGACCGGAAGCCGCCGAACATTGGGGTAGCATACAAGGTTGACACGAACGCTCTGCATCCAGTTCTACTCGCTTCTTATACCATGAACGGGCAAAAGAAATGGAGGCCGTTTTACTACGGCGTTTCTGTAATTTCTGGAAACACTTTGGTAGGCTTCCCCGTGATTAAGCTTCAGATCCAACTCGGTACTGCTATCAAGGATAGCGCATTCGTAGGAAGTATAATCGGCAACAGTCTCGAAGTGGATTATGGAGCAACGGTAGCGCAAACAGTGTGCGTGTACTCCCGTGAACGTGAGACCACGGTGAGGCTCAAGAGTGGCCGGTGCTAATCAAAATGGCAATATTCTTCTAGCAGAGCGTCATTAGCTTATGACGCATAGGACTGACGTCATTCTATCCGGGTCGAAGTCGTGAAATGCATCTCTCACTTTGGTGACAGTAGAATAGTAGCACGTACTTTTGTTGCTCAATAATCTTAGAATATGGACTGCGAACTGATTAGATCTCCTGCGTTATTACTCAGTGGGCGCCTCCCTAAATGTAGCCAACTAGGCGACTTGTTCGTCAAGAAAGCGGAGGTTCGATGCCCCTTGTTTACGGAGAGGCAATCCTGGCGTGGCTTAAGTGCGACGGCAGGGTCTCCCAATTGGGAGACGAGCCGGATCGAGAATGTTATCTACGCTAGTGCTTAGCACCCACCCACGTGTCCTAGTTGACGGAATCTTGTATCCTATTCCGGTTCCATAGCCCCATGCTCCCAGCGTGAACACTTTTGCTCACTCTGGGGCCGGGTGATTTTTCGAGAAATATCGTGAATCACGCTGCTCAGCGTGAAATCACCCTGCTCCCAGCGTGAAGCTCACGCTGAGGGTGCTTCTGATCACGCGGAAGAGTGGTACGCGATCTCGGGCTCTCGAGAGTTCTTGGCTCCCGCTTTTCGCCTTGATGGCGTCTTCACAGCCTCGATTGTGCGTCTATGCGCCTTCTCCTTCAAGTGAAAGGCAACGTACGACTACTGTGGCTCAAGACAACAGTATTGACCTTGTCCAAGACGGGTTTCATAACGTTCAGTCTTGCTCTTCGAACGAGTAACGATCTGATCGTGAGTCCAGCCCGAACACCACACCCACCAAAGCTTTGAACGCCGAAATAGCTGTGGTAATGCCAAACAGCATACAGCTGCAACAACAACAAGCAAAAGACAGTCAGAATGAAGATGCTACTAAAGGCATCACGTCTCCTCACAATTCAGATGTATCTTTTGATTATGATGAACTTGTGCAGGATGCACCTCTTCTCTACAGTGAGGACTCTTCTTTGCTAACAAATGACATCACAGTACACAATGATGAATTAAAGTCGCTACATGGCGACTTAAGCAAGAAGAGTGCGATATTTGTGGCAAGCAATTTTTCAAACGCAGAAGAAGCTCATACCACTGAGATTAAAGACTTCTGGTCGGCGTTTTTTGCTGACCCCATAGAATGCATTTCGGATAAAACTGGTGTTCAGAACGATTCCGACAAACATGGTACAGAGCAAAATTATGACAATGAAGAACAGCGGCAATTGCGGAGTACGGCGCAACAAATAGGAGAACTATCAGGCTGGAAATACGCAACAGCGTTTGAAGACGTATAAATACAACTTGACAACACTAATGATTTCTTGGGACGTCATTTTTGCAATGAAGCTAACGATGTCATTGACAAAGTCGTGAAAGAAGTTAAAGTACTTTTGAAAGGGTCTGTTGTTTTTGAGGAGTCACAAATAACTCGCATGAATGTCTTAGATGTGTTTTTGCCAACTTGGTTGCTGGAAAAACTACGTTTTTTACGTTAATCGTGTACTGTAGGCTAGAAAGGAAAAGCCTACTACTGTAATATAATTGAAGGGCATCATTGTGACCCATGTGCTCGCAGCCTCATATAATACTACTGTGTCAGTCAGTTATGACGTTCACAGAAAATGTAGAGTTCTACTATAAAACTGGAATCTCGGGGAAACGTTACGCGGAAATTTGGGCTGCATTAAGCGGAAAAAAGAGGCGTCGACAACGCGCAGAGGTTTACGGTAGTAGCGAGAAGGGGTGGAATCGACAAACCGGTCGTTGGAAATCAAATGATTACAGAACTGTAGCAAGAGCTGTCAGCAATCAATAGAAACTACTTGTACCTCCAAGGCAGACACTTTTCATTCTGGATGACGATCACCAACAATTGCGATCTCGCACTGTGACACATCTTACCAACCCTTCACATGTCAATAATCCTCAAAAGACCCTCGGGCCTGGTAATTACGCGTTGTGCTCTGCATTGACCTCCGGATTTCTAGCTATTCATCACTTTCGACCAGGGGAAAAGTCAATATATGTGTGGGAGAGATAAGTACAACTTTTGCAGGGGACCACTACTCCAGGATCTCTGAGGCCAATGACCGATGCTATTTTGCTGCAGATGGCGGCTACAACGGAAAAGAGACTGTAGACTTCATCACCAACAGGCTTGGTGCTACTGCAACTGGGACCCACAAGCGGAGTCTTGATTACCCTTTCGTTTATGGAGAGGGATCAGTGCAAAAGCGCCATAGAGATATGATCGTGCAGGAAAAAGGTTGCAGAGCTGTGTGCAGTGCGACAAGGCCTGCGAAAGAGAAGAACGGTAGAGTGATCCAAGCTATTGTGTATAGAGAAAGCTTTTCGGGCAGGATAGCTTCTTTTTACTAGAACGATGTGAAATGGTTTGGATCCCATTTGTACAATTTAATTCCGAAGTCTGCGTTCTTGAGCTGGGGGGTTGCTGCCCAGAAACGAAAGAAAGTCAACGATTTTTACAGCTTAGAAGCTTCCACCAGCACTAATGTAAGTGCCGAAGTGGAACTCAAACTCAGCCTTTCACTGAGCCAAGTTCACGAATACACTTTCCTACAATCTGAGGACCCAGGATGGTTTTTGATGCGTACATTTCAGTTCACTTCAAGAACGACACATGGCTTCATCGCTACCTTTGCAGCTGACTACGACACAAATTTGGCTGGAAGAGCAGAAGTATTGAAGAAGAATATAATTGTGCCAGGATCCTCTCCGCTACCTAGTGACATATTACAAGCAAAGGAACATCTGAATACAAAATGGGAACATATCATAACGACTCTAGGCTTTCGCTAGAGAGACACCGACGCAACCACAAGTGCTATGATCCTGTGTCCGCGATAATGACAGCCAACCCGTCGTCATTGCAAGCGCTAAGAAAAGAGCAATTGTTTTCAATGCTTGCAAACGTGGACCATCGACAGCCATCCTGAACGAACAAAGAACCCTTACAAGCAAAATAGTGGTTCTTCAGCAGTCTGTAAACGATAGAAACCTTGCTTTGCACGCCCTCTAAATGCCCCAATTGCCTGTAGACCAGCAAAATATGTTTCACACAAAGTCAATGCAATAAAAATTGTATGACGCATCACTGACGGCGTGGGTTATGAAGCCACTAACTCTCACAGTTGGAATGAAAGAAGGC
Source organism: Gracilariopsis chorda (assembly GCA_003194525.1). NCBI lineage: Eukaryota > Rhodophyta > Florideophyceae > Gracilariales > Gracilariaceae > Gracilariopsis > Gracilariopsis chorda. The sequence continues at coordinate 30,490 of NBIV01000386.1, forward strand.
TCACGTAATGATAGTACAGTTCTCAAGAATATTCCGCACTTTGTGGAGCAACGCTTTCGCGTTAGTGAGGAAGGACTCCCATTCATGGGAAATGTCCGTGACCGGAGTGATGTAATACCCCAGTTATGAAATTGATCCCTCTCGGGACGTGGCAAAAGCACCTGAGTGCAATGGCAAACCTGGACAGGTGGCATAGTTTAGCTCTGGTGACAGATGGTACGGTTCCAATTTTGGATGGTTAATTTAACGGTTGGCACAACTTGTGGCCCAGATAGTGGGAACTCCACTTGTATGGACCTCGAGAGGTGTGCACCAAATTAGTTAATTAGTTCAGTTTATTGTCGTGAAACCTACGTAGGTAATGGTGGCTCCGCCGTCAACTTCACCAGTAAATGGCAACCTTGGTTTTCGTTCGAGAAATACTCTTTGCAGAGGAAGACTCTGGTACGGTAGGCCATCGTAGGGATTACGACTCCTTGCGGAGAGTATCCACGAGTGGATTCCGTCTACTATCCCCTTGGGAACACTCAGGCGTCACTACCGTTACAGTATCACCGTGTTCGGTATTGTTATCTATTCCACTGTCAGTCTTGGACTCCGCCCCGTATCGGGTTCATTCTCGTGGTGTGTATCGCCACTCTCCATTGGGAAACACCCATACCGCCTGTGTGGATTCGCTCCCGTCTCCGGGTCTGTTGCCGCTGTGTGCACGCCCCGTCGCCGGTTCACGTCGTGTTTCTCTTCCCTTTTAGGGCCCCCTTTCTCCTTCGCAGGATCCCCCGCTCAACACTCTCGTTTGATCCACACCTAGAGACACACCCCATTTTCTGGGCCATTCCCGAACCTCTGCAGGTATAGCCAGAACCACTTTGGTCTTACACGCCAACTCGTACGTGGCGCAGAGGGCTCACCACTGAGACACCATCCCCAAAGGGAGCGAGGTCTCGAACACCTTGAAGGTGCATCTCCCGTCACCGGGTTTTGCTTTACAAACTTCTTTGATCATACGTCGGTGTTTTCGGAATGCTAGTTTGACAATCAAAAGGGAAAGAATTGAAATGGACGGATATCGACTCTTAAAACCCACTTTTGAATGAATCAATTTCCATCAAAATATTTTCACACATTCAACACTGCTAGTTTTTTGAAAGTATAAACTAGTAAAGCACTTCACATTTCCAAGTTATTTCGGACCAAAAACCGAGTCCGGACTCCGCGAAGTGGAGTCCAGACTCCACTACTACATACCTTCACATGTGAACGTGAGATTGAAAATCTGACCGGACCACCGGAACTGCCCCTTCAAATAGAAGGATAGGATGCTCAGATAAATACATATATAGGAAATACATTAGAGTTTACAAAACATGATAGCCCTCGCTATCCTTCACTCGTTGTCAGTGTCTGCGGCCTTGCATAGCATGCACCAGTCCACGAGCCAGCGCAAAACGCTCGGCATCACCTGCTCCACTTCATCCCCGTGCGCCATAATAATTACGCTCCCGCATTTCGCTCTCCAACAACCCCTTTGCTCCCCTTTCTCCTTCCAATCCTTCAACTCTCCTTCCCGCACCATGTTCCCCTGTTGCTACCCTCGCTGCTCCTTCCACGGCCGCACCACATACTCTCTTCAGAGTCACCAACGCAGGTGCCCCCATCGCCTCACCGCCAACAAGCGTTCCTCCTCCACAGCCACCGCTCCAGTTCAGTTCCCTCCCAGGACCAAGAAGCGAAAATCCGTTCCCAACCTCTCCATCAATTCTCCTCCCCTTCCCTCTCACCGTCCTTCCGACAACGTCCCCCTCGCCGATGATGATCCATATGAACTTCAACAGGCTTCCCTCTCTCTTCAAACCCAAGACGCTTACCATATCGCAAGTCACGCCATCGGCTCCGTCTCCTCCTCAAACCCCCTTCTCCCGCCCCCTTCTCGTTCCCCTTCCCCTCTCGCCGACAACCCTCATCTCGAACAACTCGTCCTCTACATCTCCTCCATCGCATCCTCCGTCAGCACCCGCAAAGCAGACGAGCTCATCTCCATCCTCAACCATCCAGACTTCTCCAAGTCCTCCTTCCAGACCTCCATCTCCTCCGCCAGGCAGTGCCTCGCACTGCAAGAGGACCTCTTCAAGCAACGCATCAGCTCCAACGGCTTCATCCCTTCCACCATCACAGACAAGCGCAACACCTTCTCCGCAACCCTCTTCCAGAAACGTGCCATCGACGTCCTCAAGCAACAACTCGCACTCGCACACCTCAACAACACCTTCTTCCAGCCGGTATCTCAATCTTCCTCATCTTCTTCGTCTTCTGGTCACCCGGCTTTCGCACATCCCATGGCTGCAGCCCTCGGAAAGAAAGTCGTCCCAGCCATCAAACAGGAAATTATGCAGTCCCCCGTCGATGACATCGTCTGGCACACCCCCCAGGAAACCGGTATCGAATCATTCATCGGCCTCGTCCAGCTCTACTCGGACAAGTCCGCAACCTCCCTGAAAAGCTCCTCCGTCAATTCCTACCCCCTCCACGTCACGTTTCTCAACTTCTCCGATGCCCTCCGCCGAAAGTGTATATCCGAAAATCTCACACTCCTCGGATACCTTCCAACCTCCTTCTCCCCGTTTACCGCCTTCGACGACGGCGGCGACTACGTCCCGAAATCATCCTCCAACATCCCACGCGAGACCAAAATGAACCTCATTCAGCGCGCCATCTCTACCATCCTCAACCCACTCCTCACCTCTGCGCTCCCAGGATTCTCCTTCCGTGACGCTCACGGTGTCCTCCGCCACTGCCACCCCATCCTCGCCAGCTATTGCGCAGACATCCCCGAAGCAAAGGACATCCTCGCCATCTCCCACGGAACACGGCCGCAGCACCCTTGCCCGAGATGCACCGTCCCTCGGGAACACCTCTTCCTCAATACAGATCCCATCCCCTTCCGCACACAACTCCAAACTCGAACCAATCGCAGACAGCACACCTGCCTTCTCCGCGAATCCGAGGAAGCGCAACTCGCCCGGAAACCAAAAGTGGCACGCACCAAAAAAGAAGAGGCAGCAACAGCACTTCATTCTCTCTCCCTCGCAAAGTACACTTCTCTCTTCGAATCATACCCCATCTTCAACATCACTCCGCTTCTCTCTTCTTACAACATCTTCGCCTTCGAGCCACTGCATAACTTCCACCTCGGCGTCTCTAAACTCATCAAAGCCACCGCAATCGAACGTCTCCGATCCGATTCCCTCTTCTCCATTGTCGGTCCCAGCAAATCCAAGAGATCCTTCCAATCCATCCGCACCTCCATCCTCAAACACTCCAACTCCATTCTTGCGGCCATCGAAAAAGATTCCCCTGCAACTGGACTCCACATAGACTTCTCCACCTCCGACAACGCTCAAGCTCTTAACGGCTTCTTCACCACAGAAGGACTCCGTGGAATGCTCGAAGCAAAAGATTACCGCGCACTCGACATGGTATTCCCCTTCATCGGAGCATTCTTCGACAGATGCTGCAACGAAATCGACTCCTCCCCAATCACTTCCGTCTTCACCAAGTACACAGATCTCGTTCTCTACGCCATGCGATACAACTCCACTTCCGAATGGACCGAAGACTCTCTCAAATCACTCGAACGACAGATCAGATCCTTCAAACTCACAGCCACCACCGTCCTCGGACCCTACCACTCTTCGCACCTCGGTACCCTCAAGTTCCATCTCCTCGATCACATCGTCGACGACATACCTAGATACGGAGGTCTGCACTTCAACGACGCAGGCATATTCGAACATGCCCACGTCCTCTTCAAATCTCACTACTCCAAGACATCCAAACGAAGAGCCACTGCCCACAACGAAACCATCCGCGCTATAGACCGCTCCACCGCCATCAAGGATTGGAATCCACTCTCAGCAGAACCCTCTATTGCTTCTCATCCTCCATCAAAAACTCCAACCGAACCCCGAAAACCATGCTTTGTACGCGACGGAAAACAAATCTCATTCTACGACATCTTCACTGCTGCAAAGTACCTCGGATCCAATCCAAACGCTTCTCCAAAACTTCTTCAAGAACTCTTCTCCGCAGACACTCTCTCCATCATCTCACAACTCGGTCACACGGCTCTCCATTCGTTTATCTCTCTCTCAATCGAATACCTCAACCTCGACCTCTCCACGAAACAACTACGTCAAACTCGTCTCACCATCCTCAACTCAGGATACGTCGTCGGCGGCTACACTCCCACCCTCGACAATTACAACCCCGAACAAAACGAACTCATGCTTCAAGAACCTCCTGTCTCTCTCCTTCAGCGCATCTTCGCCGTTCAATCCTTCGGACCCTCGAAGTCTGCAAAATTCTCCCACATCCTCGTGGCGGGCACAAACTCCTCCTCTTCATCCAAACCCATCGTATGGGTCTCCAAGCTCATCGCCCTCGTTCGCTTCACAGTACCTTCTGCTTCCTCAACTTTCCCCACCTCGACCACAGAGGAATTTTCATTTGTACAATTTCTCGAAGTCGTACCACCTCGCGACCAAGTAGATATAACCCTCAACTGTGTATCCCTTCGATGGTCAACCGATGACGAACACAACCACACCACAAATCCCGTTCCCATCTCCAAACCATCCACAGACGATAACGTTTCCCCTTGGTTCGGACTCGTTCCTTCAACTTCCATTCTCGGTGCAGTGCACGTCGTGCGTCAAAACTACCCCGCCCCACCCTTCACGTCTCGACTTCACTGGCGTTTCCATCGTTTCTACATTAACCGCTTCTATCGCGACACCGCTTCAAAGCCCTACAACCCCCATTCCACTACCCCTCCATAAACTATCCGTTCCACTTGAACAACTACTCGCCTCCCTCAACACCCTCCATTTCACCGTAGAGCTCTTACCTTGAACCATTCCTCCCATTCCCTCCGTTCTCATTCTGCAACCTCTTCATCCACACATCCTCCGGCCGACAAGCAGCAACATAACAGTCAAGCACCCCTCCAAGTCGTTTCGTCAGGTGCTCCACGAAGTACTCATCCCTCATTGCCAAGTAGATCTCCTGCTTCGAAGGTATCCAAAGCGCAACCGTCGCTTTCCTATTCTCATTCCCTGCTATGCGACGCGGATCCCCCTCGTCGAACCCTTCATTTCTCCAATTCCTCATGGTGCCGTTCCCTCACTCTCTCCCATGCCACCCCAATTATGTTCTCCAGAGCAAGCGGGAGATACTCACCAAACAACTTTGAAAACAATAACTGCCGTTTTCCTCCACGGCCCACATTCGTGTCCAACGCAGTCAAAACACATCCGATCCAAGCATCCAAGCGTGCCAAATGCATCACAGTTCCATCCACATAATCTGTCTTCCCTTCGCCTCCCGGTACCACCTCATATCCCATAAACTCTGCCAGCACTTCTACCGCAGCTCCGTTCTTTAAAGTACATGTCCTCCCCACCAAAGTCCCTTAACCTTCGAGCAACTTGAAATCCAGAATATGTAAGATCGTCAATCGCACTCATTCTCCATGCACATAAGATTCGGCTCTTCTCTACCTCCTTTCCCATTAACTTGCTTCTCGCTTCCTCTAACTGCTTCTTCAATTCCACATCAAGCTCCGTCCCTCCTGAGGTCTCACACGTCTTGCTATCAAGTCATACCCAAGTAGCGAAAACAACTTTTCCCGTGCCGCCCGCTTCCGAACCCCAATCACATCGCTCAACGTTTGCTTCATACGCTGCCTCAAACACCTGTCCCGAGCTACGTCCTGCATACACTGAATCTTCTTACCCGCTTGTCGAATCGACTCCCATCTATGCCCTTCAATCTCAACACCAATCAAATACTTCAAAAGTTCATTGCTTCCTCCTCGCAAACTCGGTGTATACGCCCTCATCTCCGATACGATCTCAAAGGGACACCGAGGAACAATTTCGTTCCCTCCCACTACGAATACACTCGACTCCGTCCCTTTCCCTAAGATCTCACACCGGTTCGTCCAGTTCCTCTCCATTCGATCCGTAGTAAAACAAAGCTCCGACACTTCCAACTTTGCGTAATACAATATCCTATCATACACTACCCTAGCAAATCCATAAAAGCTCTCGTCCACATCAACCACATACTTTTTACACCTCGTCAAATCAGTGTCTCCCCCTTCAGCTCTTCTTCTCTCCGCACTCCTTACCTTTATCCCTTCCCTCAAACTGTCAATCAGCATGTTCTTCTCGATCATTTCTTCCCTCATCCTCTTCAGTTCCTCCTGTGTCAGCTTCAAAGATATCTTTAAAGTAGTATGGTCCTCCTTAAGGCTTCCAAGTTCTCCCTTTAGCGAATTCACCTTCTGAACCAATGTAGGTCTAGACAACACACCGATCTCATCATCATCAAGGTCCTTCACAACATCGGTACTCACCACTTGCTCATCACGGGGTGACTTATTCACATTCTCTTCCGCCTCCAATCCCATTTCGAAAGATCGGTCAAATGATACCGAAATTCTTCGCCTTCTCTCCCGCATTCCTTCCGGTGTACGCAGCGCATTGCGTCCGCTTTCTTTCTCTACGTCAGGGACGATGTCCATATTCCTCGATCGGATGGGAGTGCCACCATTTCCATCTTGATCTCTCGTGGCCTCATTCTCATGAAATACATTAGAACACCGCCCGTGCTTCTCACGTGCACTTCCTTCGGTACACCTCCCCTTCGTAATCTCATCTTCGCGCTCTCCTTCGCTCTCAGGCAAATAAACATTCACCTCTTCTTGCGCGCGCTCTTGATTACCACTGGGAGCTCCACGTCGCTTGGAGTTACGACACTCCTGCACCTCCTTTCCACACGACAAGACCTTCCTCACTCCTGAGCCTTCAGCGCGTGCCTGCTCGGAAACACCATCTCCCTCCACTCCGCTCCTGTCGTGTTTCGCAGCTTCCTCGTTGGATCTCCGCTTCATCCGTTGCACGCGCCTTGGTTCCTTGCCAGACCGCGCCTCTCGGGAGAGCTCCGGCCTCAAATTATCGTTTATCGTGCGATCCGATGCGCCACTTGGGTTTGAACCCCCTGTCCCTCCTTTTCTCCCGGACAAACCGCTCCTCGGAACGCGGGTAGCTCCTACCTGAGGTCCTTTCGTGCCACTCGGACTTCGTTCCTCCACACCCCTCCGTCGCGTTTTCGGTGCATTCGTCGCGCCTTCCCTCCCGGCGCCTCTCTTCTTCCCCTTCACGGGCATAGCTGTTAGATAATGTCGCGTGCTTGTGGTGGGGAAACACCGCGGCCCTAAAACGACGTGTGCCGAGCAGGAAGAACTCACGAAAAGCCACGAAGGGTTTTTGGCATTAGTTCCACCTCTCTGAAAACATGAAAAAAATTACCCTGATGTTCCTACCACTCGTTAACCGAATGGGTCCCCTGACATATCGCCCCCCATCAAGGACTTTTTCACTAAAGTAGCTATGTGGTTTACAAACTCGGTTTCTTTAGTATATAAGCTAGTCAATTACAATAGCTCCATCATCTATACGCAGATGCGTCTGAGTATGCCAATCATAGACATTTCCGTATTCACTAAAGATTTCGTCCCCTTCCTCTATTTCAACAAGGGCTTCCAGCTTGATAAGCCTGTAGTCTGTTAGTTTCCTACGGTTCAGCCCTAGGCCAGGTGAACGTTTCATCCGCACGTTAGCCTCACGCTTTTTCACAAGGCCATCTACCGTAGCATCTAAGTCCTTATCGCCTTCGACATACTTAGGGTCGTTAATATACCCTGCAACACAAAACGGAGCTGGAACAACCCAAAGAATCGGGTTGGTTTGTTTTCCATGGTTCAGTGTTCTCCGATGAGGTAGTGCAGAGAACTGATGCCCATGAACATCCACCTCCACCGCATATTTTCGAAAGCGATCCTTCGTCACACCCATAACTCCGTCCCCGTAGGTCTTGTGCACTTCTTTACGGTTCGTCAGATCATGATACACGAGTGTCCCATAGAAGTAGCACACTACTCCCCTACAGCAATTCGACGAGTTGCAAACACTCCAACACCAGCGTTATCGTGGCGAATAGTAGACTTGCTGATTCGTAGTCCATAATGCACAGCTTCCATTGCAGCAAGCGAGTTCATGTTCTCCAGATTCATCCTACCCTGCAGCAGCTAGGCCATTGATCGAAGGTCCTGCTCTTACCCAATTTGGCTACCTCTTCACTTCTCCACAGCGTCGACAGGAACTGGACGACGTGTGGGGGAAGCATCTGGTACGGAGAAAAAGCCATTGACTGCCTTCCATGACAAGGTATGCCTCAATTCTGCCCATTGGAAATGCGATGACAACAGTATGGGCCATCTTCCTGAGCTCTTGGTTCTTCTCAAGATTGGTGTTTCCCTCCCGGATTATAGAAGCAAAACGAACAATAGCAGCATGCTTTGCGTGTTCAAAGCAAGCTTTATCGTCTTCACATCCTACAAATATCCGGTGCTTCGGCAGTTCCATGCATGCCAATCGCTGTAGAGAACGTCCCCGCAAAGAGGTCAACCACTAGGTCTCCTGGCTGACTAAACCTGCAAATGAGTTCCTTCAGCAATGCCCTACACTTCTGTTCCGGTCGCACCTTTTTCGTCGTAGTGATTCTCTCCGAGTTTGTCACATTCCATAGCAGAGTTTCGCCATAAAGACATAGGCGGCACCTGGTCTATGATTGCGTGATATGCGGGTAGCGTGAAGGGATAAAATTAAAGTTCTCATAGTTCACCATTCTGTGCTGTTGGGAATACGGGACCCCAGAGCGCACTGCATGTACGGCATACTCCGACGTCTGGTACAGCCGACAGCTCCGCCTTCCGGATTACCCATCGAGTTCCCCATGGATCGTACGAACTGGAGGGGTTGTTCGTCCACGACAAAAGAAAAACGAGTTGTGCCAGAGTCATCTGTGTACGTAACACTCCGCAGCACCTCCCGCCACTGTCTGTATCTGATCCCACGAGCAGAACAATATAACATGCCCACCGGGACGTAGCAACTTTGAAATTCTTTTCCCTGCCCGGGCCATGGTCTTCTCGGTGAGAACATCATGACCACTGTTCTCCCGATTACGCTCCGCACGAGTCCCATATGGGGGATCCGAAAGCACGAACTGTACCCTTCCTTCAATGGATAGTTCGCTGTCCCCGGACTTGTTGTCGTCGACTTCGACAAGGTCTTGGAAACTGCAGTTGTGAAGACGGAAGCTGCGGGACATCTGCCTCTCACAGTAACTCGTACGACATCAACTGATCTAAAAGTCTTCGGATACGGTGGAGGTTGAACACCAGTCTCCTTCACGCTGTAACGTCAGTCTCTGAGACAATGTCGTTGTCCTGCAGACCAGTAGTAGCTCTTGGAGCAGCCACACTCTCACACCACCTCTTCGACCTCATTATCAGCGATACCTTCCTTTTCATGAATACCTTCGTGCCTCCCAGCAGCAGGGTTGGTCCGTACCGGCACCATCATGATATCGTCATCTTCCCCAGGCTCCTGCTTAACAGCTTGATGAACGGCGAAATTGCTTCCATGCGATTTAGTTAGCTTAAGAGGCTTGATGGCATCCTGAACTGTAGTGACAAGAGACTCACTAAAGTCCTCAAATCGTGTAGGGAAATGCCTTGTGTTCGTGATATTGAATCTTTTAGAGCATCCCATTTACTGGGAGCAGAGATTTCGAACAGTTTCTCTTGTACTACCACACTGGAAAGGTCCCCAAGGTATTCCTTTGCACATAAACGAAGTCCTGTATCAACTGCGCCAGGTAGGCTCCAAGCCCATTCCACAACGTTCTCCCTGATGGTAGTGGCGTTCTTCTCCTTCACAAATTGTTTCGAGCAGTCTTTGTGTTGAAAACCCAGGGAAGGTTCTCCAATATCTTTGAATACCATGTTACGGTAGTCCAGTCGAATGTACGGCAATATCATAACCTCGACGTTGGGAAAACCAAGAAATTGTGCAAAGCAATCCCATGCCCTGGTAACCAGCTGGACGCCATAGCCCACTCTCTGACATTGCAGCTTGTCAGACAGGCTCACCTTCGAGAACTTCGTACTAGACATTCCGAATTTCCTTTTTCTACCACTCGCTTTCTTATGCAACGAGATGTTCTGCACCATAGACAAGGCTATGAAGAATTCGAAATCCGTGCAAGGTTTGGTGTGGAAAGGAGAAGTTATTGATGACGCCTAGCACTCGAGACTTGAAGAACACACTTAGCAATACATTGCGTGGTATACCCTTATGCACCTCGCTTCCACAATAAAGCTCCCAAAAGTCCCTCACGCGTCGGTCCCCATCACCATCCTTCAGGTCCACTACCCTTGCCATCAAGTACATCTGACGTGCCGGACCCCTAGAAGCGACTTTCCGTAGCTCGGAATCGGAGTACGAGGTGTAATCCGGTCCGATGAGAGTATAGAACATTTGCTTCACAGACTCATGAACGTTTCGGGTTTCCACCGCGAACGTCAAGAAATCGCTGTGCTTCAGACCTCTCGGCTCGTCAAAGTTTTGCCTCGTCGCCACGTAGGCGTCGCGAATACCCAGGTAAGCAGCAAGAAGCTGCTCCCCAGTTCCATGCATCTTACCGCTTCCCGAAGCACTCCCGGTGGCGGCCGACCTCACATTAACTTCTTCGACGGAGGAGCCCATGATATACCTCGATGGCTATGCAGCTAGTTTGAAAATGAACGGACGTGGGGGAGGAACGCGATACTCC
>NBIV01000387.1:0-48572 GCA_003194525.1 Gracilariopsis chorda
TACATGGTATGATATGGAGTTAATATTTGGGATGAGATTCACACACATCAGTGAAGTATTCTGGGAAGCAGTTGAGCGATTTGTGAACCTAAAAGGTAGACTGGTAACCACTTTGCAGCAGCCTCTGACATCTCGTGCGGCAATTTACGCAGACGCAATTCAAAGACGCGGAGCCCCTCTAGAAAATTTGTAGGGTTCATTGACTGCACAAAGGTAAGTATATGTCGTCCAGGAGGAGAGGGAGCAACCAAAGATCTTGTTTTTCTGGGCACACGCGGCAGCATTGTTTGAAGTATCAGACCATTTCTACCCCTGATTGCCTGATTTTTCATATGTTTGGCCCTGAAGTGGGACGCCGACACGATCTTACACTCCTGTGAAGAAGCGGGATCGAAGCCGTTATGGAAAGGTGTATGGTTTTGAATTGGATTGCAGTTACTATATTTTACGGGGATCCTGCCGTACGTGCTGCGATCATGGTTACAGACTTCTTTTCAGAGAAGTTGCGCTACTGCCATACAGCTTGAGTACAACTGTTCATGAATGCAATTCGAACTGCAGTGGAATGGAACTACAAAGATCTAAAACAAATGTGGGTTCGAAACGGTTTCTCACGTCTGCTTTGCGTTCGCCGATTTCCGGTCGCTGTTTTGTATATTGCGTCCGCATTGCTGCTGAACTTCAAGACCTGTATTGAAAAAGGAGGACAGGTTAGCCGGTATTTTTGATTGTGAGGCACCAGAGTTTGGAAGTTGTACTGCAATATATGACCATATAAGGACACACCGATATATTGACCTATCTGCTTGGCTTAACCACGAGGCTTGGTGATCTTTCTTCATCTTGCATCCTATTTCCCAACTCAAAACTTCGCCTCATCAGATGTCTTCATTGCACAATACGCAGCTGTGCTGCGCTTTTACAGGGGCACCGCATTCAACGCTGAGGTACCGCGCTTTGGCACACATCAAGAAAGCCAACTTGTCCTTCAGTGCCGCTGTTTCTATTGCTACAGAACATATGTTGGAGGTTGCAGCACAATCTGTTCATGGTGCTGAGGCTGCATTACCGAAGACTCCTTCACTTCCCCATCCGCATCATGCCCAAGTCTCACGAATTTCACAAAGTATCGGCCAGGTCTGCAAGCAGTACAAGGAGCAGGCACTCCTCCGAATGATGGCCGGGAACAGTTTTAGTCTACTGATGAATCTGGATATGAAACCAACCTCTTAGAAGGCCGATCTTTGGGAAGCTATTCACGACAGTTTGGAACCTTCGATTCTCTTACAGGTTTGCGAAGATGTAGAACAGGAGCTGTCCTCTTCAACAAGTAGCGAGAATAGCCACGACAGCGACAATACACCAGAGGTACCGTGGGACACGAAGATTACACTTTCGCCGGCCGCAGACTGTGAGTCATGTGTTAGAGACGCACTAAACCTCATTGCCAATATTACTGATAGTGAAGATGTAATGAGATCCGCCAACACAAATGCAGATCGTGACAAGCGGCACCGGAGGAGCAGACATGAATTAGCGAGGTAGAAACTCACAAGTTGATGTAACAGGAGATAATGAAGGATCTTAGAGCCGGATTAACGTTTGTGTCATGTGTTTCTGACGAATTCAAAGCTCAATCTAGCCTTGAAGATGACAGTGATGGCTTAGAACCCCCCATTCATGGTCAGATCATCAGAATCAACAAGAGGCGGTAGCTGAGCTCTTTCCAAAACTGCCTGCCAAGAGTACACGGACGACGATTGGAGAAGAACTCCAAACAAATATGGAAACTTGTTTGACCTCGACAGTTCTAAGAATCATGCGGAAGAATCACGATCACCGAAACTGCTCTAAGAACAGCTGAGAACGCATACATGAGTTTGATGCACGAATTGCAATCAGTCACGAGTACGACGTGGAAGGCGTCGAGGACTAGACTTGCGTTTCAGCGGGCTGGAGAAAGCTGACCTGGTTGCTCTAAAGCGGCTCGAGTTAGAAACATACAAGCTAGAGACGTCTCATCGGGCAATAGAAACACGATACAGAACTCTGAAGATGCCACATTCCAACTCAGTTGAATTCCGGCGTACTAGTGTATTAGTTGACGAAGATAACCTAATCTGCTGTGAATATCCTTTCCGGAGTGTGACGCCGAACAATAATACGCCAAACTTGGACATGTATCATGTCTCATGAAGGAGGAAGATGAAGTACTTCGGAGTGACCTAGAGGATATCGAATCTACTTTGCAGAAAGAACATCAGAAGTCGGAAGTACAACTGAAAGCGCTGATGGGCACCGTACTGTCATCGGCATGTTTCTTAGCAGAATGGAAGTTCGCGCGTCATATGAAAGAGCGATTGAAACGTTGACAGGAAGAGCAAGCCCAGAGAGATGAAGAAGTGCGTGACTAGACAAGAGTTCAAGAAGCGAATGTGGACCTTAAACCTTGAACGAACTCGAATTGGAGAAGAGGAGCGGAGGCTTGATTCAGAAATCATGGCATTGGAGGTTTCCTATCAGAAAGAAAGCAATACGGTCTTTGAACTACTTGAGGCAGAAAGCGACACCCGACTCTTGACGCTTCAAAATACAGAGGACAAAGAGCGCATGGAACTTTTGTTGCGTAGTGAATCACGCGAAGAGTGTGGACAAAGAATAATCGATGTAGAGTATTTAAGCAGTAGTTATCAGCAACTGAAGGGCGAAGAGGATCATCAAGAAGACCAGGCGGAAGAAGAAATATATCAAACCATTCCTGGAAACAATGATTACCGGAAGAGTATGTCATCAATGAGGAGCAGGTGGAGTTCTGCTCAGATATGTATGCTGCGAAGTCAACTACGTCCGCCCAGGACGTAACCGTAACATGTAAGAGAAGGTATGCCGCGCAAGGAGATGCAGCTTCCGGTAATGTCCAAACAAGGCGGTCTCTGGACAATGTCGGGGAAGAAAACCAAGAATCTTCTGAGTTTCCGTCTAACTGTGGGTCTTCGTACGTGCAGTATCAAGCAAAGCGTTTTTCTCCGCAGAGGTTTGCAAGTCCCGTTCTCGCATCCGTAAATGTGCATGTTGATACACCGCCCGCTGTGAAAGACACTACAGGAAAATCTGGATTATCCGTCAATTCTGGACTCACATCCCTGCAGGCATTACAAAGAAAGGATTATGTTGAGCAGACTAAATCCAGTCCATGAAGTAACGATCAAAAAGTGCGGCTTAACGTCCCCCCGAAGATGCCAGTAACTTGGAAAATCTTTCAGTTGAACTGCGTTCTTTCGATATCACTTCCTCGAGGAAGTCTGTTGACGACGTAACGAGTAATCCCAGTTACGCAAGCAAGGTTCATGCTCTCATCCGGAGAATATCGACAGCAACAGCATCACGTTCTCGTTGTATGTCCGATTCCTTAGAACACAGAACATCCGAACGTCATAGCATGGTTTCTCATAACATCATTAGAACTATTCTAGTGGTGTTGAGACACCTGCACCGAACTTATACGCATATTCGCCTTATTGATAGAGGGATAACTATCATTCGTGACTTCTGTGAAGTACAAGACCGTGTGGCGGATGTTACTTCAGTGGAAGAATGCATCGATGTGATCTTTACCTGTGCGCAGTTCTATAGAGATCGCGAGGGCATCCTCGAGGCTGCAGTTTCTGTCTTGTACTAGTTATCGCAGGATGTCGACTGAGAAACCTTGGTGGGGAAAAACGAGAATGCTCTAAAACGACTTGAAAGTATCAACAATCTACTCAACTCAGCCGCCAACCAGGAACGCAAGCATCGCATCCGGGTTCAGCACGCCAGATTGATTTTTAATCAAGTTCGCCTGAGAGAAAAAGGAATCAGTCGACACTTGCTTCTCAGCGAAGATCTCGCAGCAGCTCAGAAAGAAAGTGCTCCGCTAGAGCTTAGGATACGGCCTTCACATCGTCTCTTGTGTTCTCTGTTGAGTGAATTGAAATCGAAAGGGGTGGTTTGAGTAGATTGACAAAGAAAAGTAAATTGAAGCCACAGCCTACATCATGCGACGTTAAATGGTTTTAATCCAGATCGTGAAAGGGTTGCTGGTGACTCTCAACCCCAATATCAATTGAAGTTCATGTTCATTTTATTATAGGAGTGCAAAACTCTTTCTACTAGCCGCTTCATTAGCTTTACCCCAAGTGGCTACACCAACAGGAATCAAGTTATTCGAAAACAGCAAGGTGAAATACAATGGTAACAGATATCAACAGAAGGCGCAACCAGTATCTGCTTCAAATGAACTCATACCTCGAGCCACGTGAAGCCTACACACAGTGGAGGAAGACGGCTGCTTCTCTGAAAGTACCGGATCCACCCGTGACGGGTGGATGAAGTGAAACCGCCATATGGTTGGTACAGATGGGTTCTTATGTTACGTAGAAAACGCGTTGTCTGTACTCTGAACGCATTTCTGGTCTGCATCTTGATAGAGGAAACGATTAGTTTGTTTCGATTTCGCGGCGATGTCCATTTGCCTGATTCACTGTTTGCTACAATGCCTTTGGGTGAGCTACCACATCCGATGGACATCGTTGCCCAGGTTCAAACTCATCACATTGTGGCTCCTAGAAGTATTTCCTTCTACAAACCAAGATACACGAGCATCAGAAATGCCACGTTCTGCAACTAATACCCGTCTGTCAATCTCCAAGGCACTGGGACATTTGATGAAGTATTTGTTATCAATAGCGAAAAATGCAATGAGCAGTTTCGAGAGTTCGAACTTCTAGCTACTCAAAAGGCTGATATCCCAGTCACAAGATGGAACCAGGACGAGCCCCGTCATGTGTCGTTTCAAAACCCTCCACTTCCAATATCAGAATCAGTTCTGGAAAAGCTTCGTTTCATGAAGAAATCGGATGTATCGCTGATGCAGAAGCACGTAGCTTACCTTGAAGCTCATAAAAGGCTTTGGGCGCATGTGGCCGCCACGGGAAAGCAGCGGATCTTCGTCATCGACGACACACTGTTTCCCACCACGCGCTTGCTAAACAGCCTGCCCATGGTTCTGACAAACGTTGACCAAGAATTCTTTGCAAGACAACAGCCATGGCACTTCATGTTTCTTCGCCGGCAGATGCCCAACCACGAATTGTGGCTACAAGCGTCTCGAAAGGAACGCATCTGAACAATGAATCCGAGATACAAGCACACCGTTGTTCAGGCAAACATATCGCACGGTGCCAGTGCCTACATTCTATCACTTGATGGTGCAATATTTCTGCATGAACATGTATCAAGATTCCGCGCTCCCCTGGATATTGAAATCCGTCTTTTCCAACGAGACTTTCCAGGTCGGTTCGTTGCCCTTAGCGCTTGCAACAATGATGTACAAACGCCTTTCTGCCCAGAGATGGTTGACGACATATCATCTACTTCTGCAAGGACCTTGAAATGCACGTGACGACGATTGCATGACCGTCGAAATGCACAAGAGTTTGATAGTTACCTCAAAGGGTAGGTTTGATACACTCGGGAACGAAGAACATATATGGTAAGACGCATCTAACTACACGTGAGAATGATTGAACGAGTATCCACTTGGCAAGTCGCAAAAATGCCCTGAACTGCTTAGACGAGCTCGAGATCCGAAGGCTCGTGTCAGTTGCAGCCAACTTTGATATTAAATTGCCGCTCCCAGCCGGTTGGAACATAGAAAACATCTTCAGGATTCGATGCATGACTCCGAATCCGGCTCTTCAACCTTCCAAACTTAGTTCTCTAGATGCGGGCATGTGATCACTCCTCTGCTAACGCCCAAAAAAAAACAGGCTGCATCTCACAAATGAAAGGCGGTTATGAATAAGTTGAAGCACACCGTTCTACTGGCTAACCCTTTCCTCACTGAGGTCGTCAATAGCTCCCACCCAGTCTGTTGTTCCACTAACGTTATGGTCTGGTTTGTTAGTCTTTCAACCTGTTCGTACTGGTTCATGCTGCACTGAGTTCATACTAGGGCTGCATGACGGGTGTGGAACTTTCTACCAACCGTCGTACTCTTGCTGCGATGTACTCACGGTGGGGAACTGTGATTGTGCATCGGCTTTCACATATCATAAGTAGTAGGCCCAACAGACGTACTCAAACCCTGGAAATATGGTTGGCAGATGACAGTGATATAACGAGCGCAAGTACTCCTAAATCCATCTCAACAACTCGCACGTCTGGTTTCCAATGGGATTGATTTGGTCTTCGCAAACCCTTCTGTTGGTGCCATATCACCACTGCAGCGTATTAATACTCAACTAAAGCCACAAGTTTCGAAGAGGTAAAAAACCTGCAGTCAAACAGTTGTCTTGAAAACACGTACACATCTGCATATATAGCGAAGACGGCAAACGCGAACAAACGAGCCATCCCACCTGCAAAAAAGGACGGGGGAAACGAAAGCTTGCCCTCGTATGATCATGTTTTACCATATCAGGGATTACGGAATCCTCCAAGTGATGTGATCCTCTGTTGTCTTTCTCCATGGAGTAAACGCCTTCTCCCACGCTTTACGATGGGTTTGTAGAGAGGAAAACAATGACGCCTAAATGATCAGACAACATCCTTGTAAGCAGCTTGTAATATCCTGGAACCTCATGGTACACTGACAAATTGAGAAACACAGATCTGTCAGCCCTGGAGATGAGACTGTCTTGGAGGTTTTTGTTTCTGTGGATTTCACAAGTAGCCTTAAAACGCTGTGGAAGATAACAACCAGTTTGCAGGACTTCAAGAAAACCTGGTTCTGGGATTCCCTTCATATGCGGGGACAGTTGTCA
This sequence comes from Gracilariopsis chorda, assembly GCA_003194525.1. Taxonomy (NCBI): domain Eukaryota; phylum Rhodophyta; class Florideophyceae; order Gracilariales; family Gracilariaceae; genus Gracilariopsis; species Gracilariopsis chorda. The sequence goes on from NBIV01000387.1 coordinate 6,804, forward strand.
TCGAACAATTTCTGTCGTCGGATCAGTGGAAGTGTATACTTTGGCTACCGTCTGCGATACATGACCTCCAATTCTCCTATTCGTTCCACCAAATTTTATGCCTCAAAGGAGGTCATCTTGATTCGCACTGTTCTGGAGAGCGTTTAGTAGACATTGATGCGTGGGATACTTCTCATATATGGCTTTGGCCTTCGCATTAGACACACCAGGTATTAGGGATAGCATCATAAGGTACATATGACTTGTATTCTTCGTAAAACGCTTAAGTGATGTGCCTTCCTCGTGCTCGGATTCACTATCATTTTTTTCGGTGTTTGTAGCCCCGTTTCTGTTCTCTCGTGATAGAATAACGGGTGCTGCGGCTCTTGCAGCTTTCTTTCTCTTGTACGGCAACACGGACTCCAAGAAGGCCTCGTTTCGGTAGTGCGGGAGCTTTGCTACAGCCCGAGAAATGTCACAGATATAGTGAGAGAGCTCTCCTCGATTGCGGATATCATGCGTACGAATTCCGTAATCCATGAAAAGAAAGGCATAGCTGTCCTGAACTGCTTCCTTGCTCATTATAGTAAGCGAATGTCCACCCTTTTTAAGAGCGTCTCGTGCTATATGTTTGCAATATCTATCCATATCGCTGATCGCTATCACGATCTTGTTACCCGTTGAACACCCCTTGAAATCACGGCAGAAATGATCGAGCGTGTTGCTCGTCATGTGAGCAACATATTCTGCAACTGTAAACACTAACAGAGCACAGCGAATGCACCATACGTAATCAAGAACATATTCGCACCAGACAGCTTCTTGAAACTAAAGTACAGTCCCATAGGCATCAAATACACAGTCAAGTGGAGAGCGAAAAAGTACGATCCCCATGTTGTGTGCTCATGCTCTGACACGGGTCCAATAATCGGAATGTTCCTAGATACATACGTCGGATCAAGAAATGTTCGAATCCTACAAGTCATACGACCGCTGCTGTCGAACGCAAATGATACAAGAACCAGAGATACAAGAACGGACGACGTGAAGAGTGCACGCCAGCGTACAAACGATTTGAACACCCTCGGTTCGGTAAAACTGCGTACCCAGTTCGTAATACAATACAGGTTAATGAGACCAAACGTTCCAAAAGCCCGAGATGTTCAAAAGCTTGAACCGCATTGAATCCAACAAATCGGATTTGCAGGAAGAGAAACGTTCCAAGCACGTAGAAAGTGTTATACGCCACATATAGCCCTGCGAGTAACTCCCTGTAAAGAGCAGCACAAGGACGTAAACCGCAATCAAGTTAATCAGAAAGAAGTATCTACCCCAACTGGCCACCATGAAAAAGTATGATAGAGTAGCCATTCCTTACCAGAACAAAGAGCCTGTACTCACAGCTTTGGTCCATAGGTAGAAGCAGAAAATCATGGCACTGATCGCAACGCCTTCGTTGCAATACGAGTCAGTGACCGCACGGGATATATACCCAGGCACAATAGATATGATAGCGGCAGCAACTATGCCTGATTGTGGGGCAGCGTAGTGCCTAAATGAAAGGTGCCAACCGGTCGGCCGAGGCTTCAGCGGTTGGTAGGTGTAGTTTCCTCGGAAGCCCGGACGGAGGATGGGCTCAAGGATCCGAAGCGGTCGGTCAGGAGACGTCGGGCGAGGGCGGTGGAACCGGACGGACAACTGCGCCAGGCGTGGTCAGCGTGCACGCGTTGGGTGTTGGCGGTCGTGTACCACTAGTGGTGACCGGTCGGACTAGCTGCGCTACCTAGTGCGCCGTCTGTATCGCGAACTAGAAGTAGGTGCTCGTAGACTTGGTCAAGGAACGTCTGGCTTTACTCGAAAAGGGGTAGTGACCGTAGTGGTACCTATATACTAGCCCAGGCCCTAGTGGTTCACCTCGAGGGCACTGTAGTGGGCCCCGAGGTGCAGGCCCGTCGGCCGCACATGGGTCACTAATACTACCCTAGCTAGAAATACTAAAAATTAGTGTACCGCACGGAAAATCTCGGTACGCGTTCTGATCATGTGCACAAGCACGCACGTGTACAACCTGTCCGATTCCCGGTCCGTCATCCGCTCGGTTACTCGCATTCCCCACCTTACCCGCACGTCCGCTATTCCACATACCTCCCTTCTTAGTTCGCGTCACGTCCTCGTAGCGCGCCCATGTCCGGTCGGTCGCGATGGCGGAGGTAAGTGCAATTCGGTCAGACGGTACGCACTCGGCGCACCCTACGATATGTCTGACCGCGGTGGCCAAAAGCCATCTGCGCGGTCAGACACTTAGGTACACCTTCGTCGACCGTTCGGTTGAATGCCGAAATCCAGTGGCGAGTGGCGCGCCATCAGACCGAATAGCGGGACGCCCTGCCCTTTCCATCAAGCGGTTCGCGCCGCCTTCTCCCAATAGCGGAATGCACCGCACACTTCAGGGGGTAGCATCGCCGTGTAGGAACAGCACAGCATGCCCAGGCGCCGAGCCACGCGCGATAGGCGCGTGCGCACCGAAGTGGCCTGCCCAGGCCGGGGGGAGAATATGTCAGTTTCTCCCGAACGGTCTTGGTCTTTAGGTCTTTGGCTGGTTGCGAGGTGGGCGGGGATCGGATAGCGATCGGGTTCCAGGGCGGACGTCGTGTTCCCGTCGGTATGAGCCATTACCTTCCAAGCGGTTGCGACGGCGCAGTGTTCCGACAGTCCCAACTTCCACTTACTGCCCGGCGTGGACAGAGGTACCGGGGGTACGTGGTGGCTGGAGGGGGATGGTGCATACCGTAGCCAAGGGGGCGTCCTGGTACACGTCCTATGAGGGTCGCGAGGTGGCATGGGCGGGGCTGCATTAACCCGGTTATTGTCCGTACGGGCGTTTATAACCGCCCCGTGGCGGTCGTTGCCTTGGTATGCATTCGCTCGCCGTCCGTTCGCGTATCCTTCTTCCTTCCTTTTGGTGAGTTCCTCCCTAGCGCCTCGCCAGCTTCTCCCGCTACTTATACCCGCCATGGTTCCTTCCCCAGTCACCACCGACTCCGAACCAGCAGCGTGCGCACCCCCCCTTGCCCTGCCATCCGCCATGCCTCCCCCTATTGATCCTTATGCCCGTGCAGCTGGTCCATCTTCGGGTAATATGCCAGTTGTTGCGCGCACGCTTCCTCTTCCCGGTCAGCATCTCGACCATCGGGCCCAGCGCGATTACCGTCCAAACCGTCAGGACCGCGAGCCTCCGCTGTCCGTGCTGGAGTATCAGCGCCCCGCGACGCAATATCTCGACGCTGTTCGGTTTGGTCGGATTCCATCCGTCCGGACCAATGCGGAGCTAAGCGTTCGTAATCCGAAGCGGACTGACGAAGAAGCTTGGAGGGCTCGTTGGGCCCATCTGCCAATCCCGCGCGGTGTTTACCCTGCTCGGACTTTCGGGCGATGCGATATGTCGTTTGTCCGTTGCCCGGAGGAAGTGGACTACCAGTCGTGTCTCCAGCGTCTGTTGAAGCGGATGCAGGATGACCCCTACTTTCCGGCGTCCGGGCGCCACAACCTGTTGGAGCTCATTATGTTTGAGCCCCCTTTTGACGAACTGTACTGGCTGCGTCGCTCCCTCTGGGATGACAATGCCGCGACGGAAGCCCGTATTCGGTCATCGCTGGGGTACTTCTACTGCTGGCACAATGTCGAGTTCCATGACCTGGCACCTAGCGACCGAATCGGTGCGTACATGCCTATTCCGACGGGCTGGAAGGACTACGATGTAAGTGGCAACCTGTCGGTCCCGACTCCTCCGATATTGGTGTATCACACCACCGAGGTGTTGAATTCTGGACCGTTTTCGGATCGCGTCTTCCAGATAGTATACGCGGAGTGGGCGCTGTTCTCTTTCATGGCCTTCCTTCAGGCTGCGATTACCGGCGTGTCCGTATACACCCGTGACCTGGATGCTCGGTTATACGAGATGGATGAAGGCCCACATTATGGCCGTCTGCTACCACTGCCGCTCGGCCTTGTGGACTTGATCCGCGGCATGGGGTTACAGAACATCTTGCGTGGCTCTCGGATCCCTACGGCCGGTGCGGAGCGTGCTTTGCGTCTGTCGGTGGAAACCGACTGGTCCAGGACCCCGGGCTTTCTGTGGTATGAATTCTTCACTGGGGAGTTCCCCACCATGCCCGCGAGCGGGAACAGTGGGCCCATTTCCCGGCAGGCGCTTCCGGCCGGTCGTCGCCCCGAGTGGAAGGAGGTTACCGTCAGCAACTACTTCCCGAGCGGTTATCTGGAGTCGGACTTCCGTGCTGCCCCCAAGCCGATTTCACGCGGCCCGGTGGCCATTGGCCAGGCGCCTCCTCCGACATCGGTTCCTGTTGCTCCGCTGGGTTCCACCGGCTTCCGTTCGGTTCCTTATCCGACGACACCGTCCGTGCCCGCTCCAATCCGTCAGCGGGTGGAGAGGGGCTCGCAGACCGATGAGCCGTGGCTCACGCCCGCCATTGAAGAGGCTTTCGATGCCCTATGCACTGTGTGCGAGAGCTTCGGGGAGAGTAAGCCCGAATCGGTTGAAGCTGCTCTCCTGTCTGCCCGTACTTGGATTCGTCGCGTTCACACCGGCGGTAAGATGATGAGGCGGACTGCTGAGGAGCAGATGCGTCTCCTGGAGAGTATCCGCGTCCACTCGGTTCGGTCGTTGGAACTGTATGGCCACCTCCTTATGGAAGCTGAAGCCTACGATCCCGAAATGGCCTCGAACAATCCGGCCACGTTGGCCGTTGCTGTTGCCCTTGCCCGTCCGGAGGGTACTGCGGGTCCTCCTACCGGAGAGGCTCCCACGTTGGACGATTTGAACTTGCGGATGGAGGGTGAGCGTATCGCTTCCCAGGCCATCACGGACCTATATAAGGAGTCCCATGGCGGTCGGGGGGCTCCATCCGCTGTCGCGCCCGCGGTGGTGAACGAAGTTGTTGACCTTTATGAGGATGAGCCGATGCCTCAGGCGCCGGCTTCCGGTCCTCCCAGCGGTCCGCCGAGCGTCGTCGTTTCCGAGCCCGCCACGGTTTGGTCTGCCTCGTCGAGGGAGGGGAGCTTGCCTCCGATCCCGAGGCGGTCTGCCCGTGCCCAGACTCCTGGTCGTGGTCGTTAGGGTTCCTCGCGGTCTTACATCATCTCAATAAAGTGTGTGCTTGGTTGTGTGTTATTCTTTCTAGGCTTATTCTTATCTGTTATTACCCCCCCCTCCCCTCTTAGGTTGAGATACTCCGTATCGGGTGATGAGGTTTGGGAGGCGGATGAGGAGGTCGCCGTGTTGAGGTCAATTGCTGGTGGCGGAAAAACCGGCCATTCATATTACGAAAATTTTGGCTGGCGGCGGAATGCCAGCCTTGGTTGTCCGCAAATAACGGTGCACGGTTGGCATCGAAAATATTAGCCAATAGCGTGCAGGGGTTGTGACGGTTCGCGTGATCAGTCACGGGGTTGGTGTGCGAGGTGCAGGTTGTCGGCGTGAACGGCGGCGACGACGCCAGTAACGTGCGACGAAGTGTTGTGGGATATTACCGGCGGGCTCGAGCGTATCATCCTCAGGTGGGTACCCAAACCACTGGACTCGGTACCTCATCCCGTTTGTGGTTTCCTCATGTCCGACTATTCGGTCTACGACCGCTTCACGTGGTCGTTTGTCGGACGGGGTCGAAGGGGAGACCGTTTGGTGGGCGTAGGGGCCCGTTGGGTCTGTGTCTGGTGCGGCTGTCGTCTGGGGTTGCGCCGATCGGGAGGAGTCCGTGCGGGTGGTGCGCCGTGGCGCCCGAGTGATACGGTCGATGCTGACGTGGTTTTCAACGCCGTCTTCGTCGATGACGACGTTATCCTCCGTGGCGGTTACGACACGGAACGGTCCCGTCGTTTTCGGAAGCAATTTCCGGTAGTTGCGGTTGTATTCGTCGACGTCCGCCTGTGGGGCTGTCGGCATCCATTCCGGTCGTTCCACGTAAACCTCGTCGCCTGGCTTGAACCGGGGGAGAGTCAGTACGGATCTGTCAAAGTCCAGCTTATACTGGCGCTGGGCCTGAGTCGTCCGTGTCCGTGCGGATGCTAAAGCGTCCCGAAGGCGGGCCAGGATGTATCGCTTCACCTGCGCGGGTGATGCGGTGTCCGGACCGTCATCGGGGACCGTCGTGGGTGACGTCTCCACCTGTACGCCTGGCGGATGCCGCGTTAGCACGAGATCAAACGGGGTGGTACCCGTAGTGCGGTGGACCTGCATATTGTATGCATAGGTCAGCGGCTGCACGTACTCGTGCCATGCGGTCTGGTGCTCGGCCACGTAGTGGCGGAGGCGCTCCACGAGTGTCTTGTTAAACCGTTCGGCCTGCCCATTAGTTTGGGGGTGATAGGCCGTAGCGGTTATATGTTTGACGCCAAGCATACTGCACACCGCTTCGAAGAACTTCGAGACGAATTGGGTTCCGTTATCGGTTAGTACATATAGCGGGATCCCGTACGGGTAGACCCAGTTCTCCAGGAAAGCCTGGGCTACGGCAGACGCCGTAGTTGACTTCAATGGGATCGCGCGGCAGAACTTAGTGAATCGATCGGTGATTACCAAGACATATTGGTGACCCTTGGCGGACTTCGTAAATGGGCCGAGAATGTCCATCGCGACGAATTCCAGTGGACCCGCAGCTGGGAAAAGCTTCAGGAGCTTATGATGTCGCTCGCGACTCCCTCGAGTGGAGACGCATGTGCGACAATCCCGTACGGTTTGGAAAATGTCGTTGGCCATCCCGGGCCAATAGTAGTGCCGCCGAAGGGTGTTATACATCTTTGTAGCACCCGGATGACTGGCGTACCTGGGGTAATGGGACAAGAACAGAAGTCTCGCTTGCAGAGTCTCCGGTACGTACCATTGGAGGGCCCCATCGAGCGGTGCCTTCCTTACCAATATCCCGTTTCGGTTCACGTCAAAGACACTTTTCCCGTCTCCTACTTTCTCCCGTGCGGACAGGCAGAGGGGGTCCTTCGCCTGCTCCTGCAGGAACTCTTCCACCGATATCGGACTGACGTCCTCCATTTCGGTGTTCACCTCGAGCACCGTGGGTAGCCCCAGTCCAACTGGGCATTCCCACGGCCAATCAACCATGACGGTCTCTTCTATACCGTCATAGCAAACCGTGGTCACTGTTGGCGTTTCTTCCGCTTCGGGCTCGCTTCCGAGTAACAGACACGGGACCTCGTCCTCCAGTGCTTCTGTATCCTCACCGTCCGTACGAATCCTGGAAAGGGCGTCGGCTGCTTGGTGTTTTACTCCCGGGCGGTGTACGACGTCGAAGTCGTACTCCATGAGGCGGAGTCTCCACCTCGCTAACCGTCCGGACGCATCGGCTAAATTGAGGATCCACCTCAATGAGTGATGGTCCGTTCGGAGAGTGAAACGCGTGCCTTCCAGGTACGGTTGCAGATTCAAGATGGCCCAGACTACGGCCAAGCATTCCCGTTCGGTTGTTGAGTATTTCCGTTCGGTTTTGCTTAATGACCGACTCCAGTAACCGATCGGTCGCGGATCACCTTCAGGTTGCTCCTGGAGGAGACAGCATCCGACCTGGGTGTTACAAGCGTCTGTGTCCAGGACGTACTTGTATCCGTTTCGGGGGAGGGCCAGGATTGGCGGGCGTATGAGACGTTGGCGCAGATCGTCAAACGCCTCATATTCCGCATCGTTCAGTGTCTCAAACTCGAAGGGCTGGTCTTTCTCCAGTTTCCGGTTGAGCGGGCTGGCGATGCGAGCAAATCCCTCTACAAAGCGACGGAACAAGTTGCATAGTCCAAGGAGCGAGCGGAGTTCCGTCTGGTTGGTAGGGGGTTTCGCCTGCCGCAAAGCGTCGCAAGCTTTGCCAGACACTTGTAGCCTGCCTGGACGGATCACATGGCCGAGATAGTCGACCGCCTGATGGAAGAAGAAGCACTCCTCCAGGCGTAGAGTGATGCCAGCCGAACGAAGGAGTTCCAGTACGGTCTGTACATGCCCAAAATGCTCTTGGACCGATCGGGAGTATATTATGACATCGTCTAGATATACTAGCGCGAATTGCCACTTGACCCGTGAGAGGATGATGTCCAGCGCCCTCTGGAACGTAGCAGGTGCGTTTTTGAGACCGAACGGCATTCGAACATAACGGAACAATCCCATGTGGGAGGTGAATGTCGTCTTATCCCGATCGGACTCATCTACCTCGCATTGCCAATAACCACTATTGGCATCTAGCGTTGTAAACACCACTGCATCGCCCAGTGAGTCAATGCACTCATCCATTCTGGGTATCGGATAAGTATCCCGTACGGTCATTGCGTTGAGGCGACGGTAGTCTACGCAAAAACGTAGAGTGCCGTCCTTCTTTGGTGCAAATACGACCGGACTGGCCCATTCTGCGGACGACGGTTCTATCACACCCGCACGGAGTTGCTTCATGACCTCTTCCCTTTCCAGGTCACGTCTCTTCTGTCCCGCTCGGTAAGGCATCTGGAAGATTGGCTTAGAGTCATCTTCCAGATGGATGTGGTGTTTGGCAATTGAGATTGCTCCCAAGTGTCCATCCCACATATCCGAGAATGGTTGCAGAAAGTCGGTGATTCGTTCCCGTTCGGACTCATATTCATCGCCGATGCGGACTTTCTGCTTCCATCCGTCCTGGTCCACCACTTCGGTCTGTAGTTCCTGTCCGTTCTGGTTGTCGTTTTGGGGTGTTGGGGCCCCCTCCTTAGATTCGTCGTCCCCGACGAATGGAGACGGTGAAATTAAGGCAACCGGTGCGGGCATGGCAAGACCAACTATGGTGTTCTTGGCCAGATGTATCGGGCTGTTACCAAAGTTGGAAACTAGGACCCGGAAAGACCGTTTCGGGATAAGTTCCATGACGCCGTTGGCCATGAGCATGAGGCGCTTCTTTACCGTTTTCGGGTTCAGTTGGAGGAACGAAATTCCTCCAACTTCAGCGGTAACCTGCACCTCCGCTTGGGTCATTGGCGGTATATTAACCGCCCGGGCGACACGAATCTTATTCGATGTCGAGTTGTCCGTCGTGGGAAGCGATTCCTGTACGGTCATACTTTGGGCGCGCATAGACGCGCTCAGGAGTGCGACCGGTCGGGAGTGGTGAAAAGCAACCTGTTTCCGTTGTGGATAGATAGCCGTCACGTGCTTGTCGATAAAAGTAGTACCGAGCAAGCACGGGGTGGCCAGGTTTGTTGAGACTAAGAAGTGATCCCACACACCAAGGTTACCGATTCGGATAAAAAGGCGGATGACACCCAAAGTCCGCATGCGGTTACGGGACGCATCCGTAATGTTCGGGTGGTCTCGAGTAAGCAGTTTCGATTGCCATCCGGGCGGAAGCGAATTCACATGGACCAAGTTGGGCCCGGCGCCGGTGTCAAGGACACCAGTGACGGGTATCTGGACTTGGGAATCCAGACCGACCGAGAAACGGACTTTGTAATGCGCTCGATTAAAGAGCATTACCGGGTCGGTTTGTATGTTCCCAGGGTTGAGATCTTCGTCCGTATGGGTTGCTTTCGTGGGATCGTGCGGTTCCGAATCGGGTTCTTCATAAGACCGCGCGGTTTCCGTGGTGAGGCTTTGTTGCCTCGGGGGGTGGCTCGCCTCTATGCACCCTCCGGGTAGTTTTCCAGAGCGGGTGGTGAATCGGCGTCCACCAGGTGGACCGGTGGGTTTGTCTGTTCCGAGCGGTGAGGGGGGTCCGTTTGGGCTTGCGGAAAGCCCTGGCGGGGCCCTTGGTATCTCCGTCCGGGTCTGTTGTTGGGTGCAGTGCCGTGCGAGTTTCGAGGGAAATTATAGAACCCCTCCTCCTTACGGCGGTTGAAGTTCACTTCCCGTGCGGCCAGTAAAGCCGCACGAACGCCCGGCGGTAGCATCCGGCAACAGTCCGGATCCCGGGACAGACAGATCCGGCACGGCTTGTCCATTAATCGTGCGGATGTGGGGGCCGCTCCCCGTGGAGGGGCGGTGAACTGGACCGCTCGGGACGAGTGCGACGTGGTGGTGGTGGGTGTCGTCGGAGGGGATGGTAAGTTGTTGCCATTCCCAACGGCGAACACTTGTGCATCACCAAGTGCGGACTCGTATTCGTCCGAGTCGGTGTCCAAACTCATCACCTTCGAGCGTGTGCCCTTCCGATGAGTTGGCAGAGAATCCGTGCGGGTCGCCTGCCGTCTGGCGGCACGGTGCGTGTCGCCATACGATTCCGCATATCGGGCGAGGGCATTCAGGCCGATGTGTGGGTGACTTGTCAGATGATTTCTGACCTTGGACCGTATAGCGGGCAGCAAGTTCTCCACAAAGACGGACTTCAAACGTCTGTCCAAGAACACGTTTCCGCAACGGAGGGCTTTGTCCCAGAGCTTCTGAGCGAATTACGTTTCGGACATGCCCGACGACTGGCGGTAGTTTGTCACATCCGCGTATGCGTCTGCGATAACCTCGTCGGTCGCATATGTGGTCAACAGGAAATTGACCACTTCGGAGTATGTCCGTAAGGTTTCCCGGCTTCGGACGTCCACAGCGTTCGTCTCCCCCGTGATGCGGGAGTGTACCAGCGAGTGGGCCGATCCGGTCAGATAGAACTGGAAGCACCAGAGAGCTGCGCCCTCTGTGATCCCGTTGTGGTCACATGCGGTCTTGAACCGCTGTAAGAAGCCCAGTACGGCGATAGGGTCCGATCCGGAGAATGGGTTACCCTTAAGCTGAATATCCAGCTTCTTGTGGTAGCGGCCAATATATCTTGCCACTTTAGAGTCGTACCGAGCGGACTTCTTCAATAGGCGGTAGGACCTGTAGTCTACCGCCTTTTTGAACAGGTGATTCAACGGCCTGAGTCGCTTGAGCGACCTCTTGCCCGAACGGTACCGCAAATCACGCGAGTGATCACTCGCCTCTGAGTCCGACTGGTTGAACTCTTCTTCTGACTGTGTAAAGTCCGAGCGGTCCGTGTCTGAGTCCGAACGGTCTCTACGTTTCCCACGGCGGGACCTTTTCTTCCCGCCACGTTTCTTGTGGCCCGAGTTGGGAGACTTCCCCCGACTGTCGCGCTTGTCGCGAACTGGGCTCCCATCCTCGGAGCTACTGTCGTCGGGATCTGCACCTGGTCCTGGTTGACTGGGGATGGCCGGCAGGTATACCATTCGGGGAGCATCTCGATCGCTCCCGTCCGGTATTCCTGTACCGGTCTGTGGGTCTGGTGCGAAGCCCGTACGGTTTGAAACGTATTTTGGGAGTGCCTGGGGATCTTGTGGGTCCCCGGGCAGCGGCGGTTGTGCCCGACCAGGTGGAACTCCCACGAGGTTGACGCTTGGCTTCAAGCGTGTCAAGACCTCCCTGGTAACCGTGCGGACGATATCAGACTCCTGCTGCTCCTAATCTGAGGTATCCGATTAGCCAGATATTCTTCGACCGCCACGGGTACTCGAATCTCGAGTTCCGTGCGGACGAATACAGAAATGTGTGTCCGTATACGGTCCAACAAGTCATCTGATCCATCATTTCCGATCGGTCTTGATCGCGAAGGAACGCCCGTGCCTGGTGGTTGGGCTGGTGCCTGAGGTGCCGGCTGTCCGTGCAGTACCGAGGGAGCTGATGCGCCTCGGCTGGCGCGCAGCAAGGCCTCGGGGTTTTCCGTGGTGGGTTGTAGGAGTGCTGACGCACTCCGGGTGCTTCGGTTTGTAACCGAGGCGGTGTCTGAAGCCGCCGCCGATGCGGCTTGAGACTCCGTAGCGGGCTTGGCTGGTTTGTGGCCCTCAGAGCCCTTCTGACTGGGAGGCTTCGGTAGCCTGGATTCCATTTCGGCCCGTATTGGTTTTCTAGGTCGGGAGACCAATGTGGGGAAGCGTAGTGCTTAAATGAAAGGTGCCAACCGGTCGGCCGAGGCTTCAGCGGTTGGTGGGTGTAGTTTCCTAGGAAGCCCGGACGGAGGATGGGCTCAAGGATCCGAAGCGGTCGATCAGGAGACGTCGGGCGAGGGCGGTGGAACCGGACGGACAACTGCGCCAGGCGTGGTCAGCGTGCACGCGTTGGGTGTTGGCGGTCGTGTACCACTAGTGGTGACCGGTCGGACTAGCTGCGCTACCTAGTGCGCCGTCTGTATCGCGAACTAGAAGTAGGTGCTCGTAGACTTGGTCAAGGAACGTCTGGCTTTACTCGAAAAGGGGTAGTGACCGTAGTGGTACCTATATACTAGCCCAGGCCCTAGTGGTTCACCTCGAGGGCACTGTAATGGGCCCCGAGGTGCAGGCCCGTCGGCCGCACATGGGTCACTAATACTACCCTAGCTAGAAATACTAAAAACTAGTGTACCGCACGGAAAATCTCGGTACGCGTTCTGATCATGTGCACAAGCACGCACGTGTACAACCTGTCCGATTCCCGGTCCGTCATCCGCTCGGTTACTCGCATTCCCCACCTTACCCGCACGTCCGCTATTCCACACTGATGCTGTGTCAGATTCTTCGTTTGTAAGAGCATAGGAAGATAATGCAGTCAGTTTTGAGAATACCGTGGCTCTTAGCACGCAAACGTCCTGAATGTTGATTTGAAAACCGAGAAAATGGAGAGTATTGTACACTAAGCAGCTGTATACATTATCCCGGGGTAAAACGTGCCTCTCACGATTCTACCAAGCGGATACCATGATCGTGAATCAAAGCAGGACCCAAACTTGTAGGAACCTTCTTCGACCAGAACTCTGACAAATTGAAAAGGGGATTATTCGCAAGTTAGAGTGAATCGAGCCAAGGGGAGAAGAGGGTGCTGGACATTAACGCTCTGGACATCAGCGGTAGTGGTTCATAGTGTAGGGGTTAAGCTTACCTTGTGCTTCGGAAATTGAACAACGGTTCAAACTCGTGGGTTATGCTTTCATATCGCAGGACTGAGAAAAACCGGATGGAGAACGATACAATGTAGTTCAAACTGCGAGCTATTCCAAAGGCTGATCCGGCTTTTCAACCTTCCAAACGTCGGTCTCTAGATGTGGGCATGTAGTCACTCCTCTGCAAACACGCAAAAATCCAGTTAGCATCTCACAAATCAGAAACTGTTGTGAATATGTTGAAGCACACAGTTCCACTGCCTAATCCTCGCACAGCCATCTGCACAACCCGCGCATGTGAGTTATGATGAGATTGCTGTATTGTTCGCAAACCCTGCTATCGGTGCCACATCTCCACTGCCACGTAAAAGTACTCACCTAAAGCCAAAAGTTTCGAACAAGGAAAAGCACTCAGTCATATCGTCATCTTGAAAACACGTAAACAGTCGAATGTATAGCGATCGCACCAAACATGAACAAACAAGCCGTTCTAATTGCCAAATCGCACGGACGAAATAAGAGCAACCTGTCAAATACCACCTGGGGTAAACTAAACAATTAGTGTACCATCATATCCAGCTTACCTCACTGAAGCTTCTTTGTCAAAGCTTCAATCAAACCAACCATCTTTTTCCTCTCTGCAAGTGCTAGAGCACGCTCTTCCCTTTCCATTTCAAATCTTTTCCTCTCAAACTCCAATCTACTGTCCGCTTCTCTCCTCGAAGCCTCAAATTGTTGCCGATCTTTCTCGTTTCTTTCTCTTTCAATCTTCAAGCGATCGTGTTTCATGTCAAATCGCTGCTTTTCTAATAGTTGACGTTCTTTCGATTGCTCGACAAGAAAAACTGTCATATCGTCAGCAGAATTTGAAGCTTTCAAACGTCAAGCCCGTTTCGTGCCTGGCGATTTCGAGATATCAGTACCTCCATCACTTTGCACTGCAATTGTGTTGCGTTTCATAGCCTTCTTGCGTATTTCTTCACCAGCATCAATTAGTTTTTTCTCATATGCACTAACCTCTTCCTTTTCTACCTTCACCGCTTCTGCTTTTTCGTCCATTTTAAGAATGAGATCATCTAGCAGTACTTCCTTTTCACCCTACTCCTCCCCAATTCCAGTTGCGGACACATTACGCCTATTGTCTGCTCTTGGTATAGCCAAAAGCCTTTTAAATCGATCGATTAGCATCTTCCGTGATGGAAGGTTCATATAAGAAAACACTGCCCAAGTAACAACTGCAAGAAAAGTATTCAACACTTTATCAAATATCACGTCAGTTTTGCCCAATTCTGGAACATGCGCGTCAGATTCTCGCACCGCCTGAAGACGAAAAATGTCATATGCTTTAGTAAACCCAAATCGCCTCAGTTTTTGCGTATTGGACGGTAAGGCAGACTCATTTGATAGTTCGAGAGAATGGTTTTGGGTTTTTCGGGCAATCCTGTTGTAGTCTGCATAGCCTTGGCGTCTTTCGACGACTTTTTGGAATGCCCGGACGTGCTCATGGTCAGAGAGCCGTTTAAACGTAGCGCGTCGTCTGCGAAAGAGGTATACCATCAGCTACTCGTGTGGATGGTGGTTTTTACGAGAATTCGTATGAAATTCTCGTACGTTTCGTAGCCACAAATGACAAGTGTGCATCCTGTCCCTAGTGTATACCATAATTGTACGAGAATTTGTACTGCGTAAATCCTCTATAGTCATGGAATATGATGTTGGAGTACAGCATGCACGAAAATTATGGTACCTACACGATTGGCGGTAGTTGATGTCACCCCATGCAGATGCATTACCAGAGATGCAGATAGTCAGTTCTTCTCAAAATGTCCAATGCTCTACGCAAGTTCAGAAAACTTTGAGACTCTTGCACTAAAAACTTGGATGGAAAGCACTTCTCTTTGTAAAGGAGGTATCTTCATATCTCGAGTACGGAATAGACATAGAGGATCAATGAAAATGCAATCTACGCTGTCTCTATGTTAATCACGGGAGAGTTTTCCTCTTCTCATGAAGGGTGAATTGCACAATGACAAAAGTATGTACATTTGACACCACTCTGACGTTCTCCGTCTCCTTATGATTACTATAGCAAGATACCTTCCAGTGAATGATAAATGGCGCAGAAGGCTTCGCTTCATTGCTCCATCATCATTCTTTTTCGACGAACCCCATTTCTTCTCCCTTTGTACCGAGGGCATGCTCATTGTACCTTGTTCGTCTTCTCTAGCTTTTCAGATAACAAAAATGTTGTTTCAATTCCGAAATGATCTGAAGCGCGAACCCCAGTTGGCAATAACAGCATTACTGCGTCGTTTCTTCCCGAAACGTTGACTGGGCTTTTCCCCATCACGCGATGCGAGTAAACCGCCGCGTGAATTCCTTTTGACAAGGATCTGAGATAGATTCGATCCAACCTTTCTTGGCTCCTTTGTTTTGTTTGGAAGTAAGCCAACCCATTTTGGATTGAATCGTATATCGGAGCAAGTATTGTAGCATCAGCTTCAATATATCCCGTCAATGCGTAGGAAATTGAATGCTCATCTTCTTGGTAAACAACGTTGAAGTCTCCGGCAATCACATGTACGTCGCAATGGCTTCCAACTTCTTCCATTCTAGAGACAACAAAATCCAGCTGCTTTCTTCTCTTCTTAATCGCCGATTGTGGACCTTTACGATCATTCTTTCCGGCAGTGAGATGTAACCCGCAAATTGTGACCGTCTTTCCCGAGCGTAGAGCAGCTTCAATGAATACTAACTTCTTCCCAGTTGCAGATTGCGCTTTTGCGAAATGTGCCCTTGTCAAAGTCACATCCTTCCGCACTAGCATAAGCTGACCTGCAGCTCCTTTCGGCCCAGATAGTGTCTTATATTCTGTAATAGAGGAGTCTGAAGAAAGAAAAGTTCTCTGTATGAAGTAGTCATTCAGCGAGTATGTGGCAAATGGAGGTGCAGCCTCCGAAAATATCCACACATGGGCCCTGCTCTGCTTCACATCTTCTAGAATAGCATTCCACCGACATGAATTCAAGGACTTCAAGACGGACGGTAAGAATACGTCCATAAGAACGTTGTATGTACCAATTCGGAGGATCTCTTCTCCCGTTCTTTCGCTTTTCGCCAGTCCGCCAGAAATCGGAACAGCTCTCCATGAGACGATTGACTCCCATGCTGCGGACTGGGCGTCATAACTATGAAAAGGAATGCTTTTCAGCTCTGAAAAAACCGCGGCAGCTTTGGGACGCGTTGCAGCGGCTGATGTCCTGAGATCTTCAAATTTCGAAGTGCGTTTTTGTTCCGCATGTCCGAACAAAGACTCTCTTTCACGTTCTAGTGCATGGTCAAGAGGAGCCATGTCTGAAGTTTCATCAGAATCCGAAACCATTATGCTTGCAGAAGAGGCGGGAACGAAAAGAATTGGTATTTCCTTTCGAAAAGTTTGGGGATAGCTGTTCGGAAAGCGATTGTATGGTTTGGTTACTTTTGTTAGTGCTGCATCAGCTCTGCGTAGGACAAAAAGTATCACCACAGCGCTGCCGCTGTAACATTATTATTGGGCGCATTGTCCAAAATTGTTTAGAGTTCACGCCAAAACGGTCATTCGCCAGTGGAGGCGGAGGCAGAGACGAAACAAAGAGGTCTTTCCTTTCAATAGTCCCGAGAAAGCCGTTTGGTCAGCAATTGTATGGTTTGGTTCCTTGTGTTTGCGCTCCATCAGCTCTGCGTAGGACCAAAATTTCAACACAGCGCTGCCTCTGATACATTTTTTGGGCACCATGCGAAAACCGTTTAGAGCTCGCTCCAAAACTCTGCAAACATCGCCGCAGACCATATGCAGATGCCCGAATCATACCAACACATATTTGTCAACTTCTCCAATCGTATTTCCTTTAGATCGGAAAAATATCTGTTCAGTCTTCAAATCCTGGAAGGAGATCAACTTCAACCCAAGTTCTCGTGAGAAACTTCGGTGGTTCCGAACTTAAAACTCTACTGGAACGTAGAATGCTATTGCTCATTGAATGATTGCCCAAACCTCCCATGCCTCAGTTTCAGCTTTGCTTTGTTGTTTTCCAGCCGGCTGTCTGTTCGCGGTAGAAGAGTTTTGTTTAGGTATGGAAATTCTCGTGGAACTGTAGACCTTAGAACTGGATAGAAGTTTGGCAGCATCAAAACTTGAGCAGGAAAGAAGGGGCCGAAGGAGGGATGGGAGTTATAAACAAAAAGTTGCTAAGGCGAAAGAATCTAAGGGAGAAACTGAGATGAGGCCGACTACGATGATCGCAGAATCTCAAACAAGGCAAAACCCAGGGCATTTCGAAAGGTTCGCTGGATGAGTGACGTACTCTTTCTTGCCTCCCATGCTCACAGTTGCTGGAATAAAACTTCTTCTGCGTTCTTTGAGAATATATTCAAATATGGGCTTCTCCTTGATTCTTGTCATATCACGGATTAGTTAACGTGAAAACATCTGTTACAAATGAGGAACGGACAACGTTTTCCGAGGTATACTTCTTTGGCTGTTCATAGGACACTACAACCTCAAAATGAGTCTTACTTACTAACATATATTCTACAGCTGAAGTAATAGGGGAGTAAACAACTGTAGGATTGCCTTGATCGGAAGTTGCGGACAAAATAAATTCGCAAAGGGACTCCTGCGCGACATTCATAAGGAGAAGACACGTTCTTGGAATTCCTAGACTTCTCGAAATAGACCAGAGAATTCATGCCTTGCTCGATAGCGTCTCATCTGATAAACTCTCTTTGAGTGTTTTAGAGTTCTGGTCTAAGTCATTCCTCATTTGCAACTCACACTCTTGATATCTTTTCATGTGTAAACAACTTCACAAATAACACACGTTCTATATAGCATGTGTCAACGGAAGAATGAATAGTGATTCTTGGTCGTTGATGTGCTAAGTTCAAGATCTCTGACCTTCAATTCCTCTTGAAGAGTGATTAAGATGCAATGAAGATAATGATTCGATTCTACGCTTCGTATGACCAGAGACTTCTCAGAAATCGTAAGAGCCGAAAGTTTGCATCGATAAAAACATATTGTTGGACAAAATACATATTCTTGCGTGTAGGATTTCTTCACTTCCTTTCAAATTACACAGATGCATCGTTTTCTATCGTCCTTGTCTCCCGACCATTGCAGCAAAATCCGAAGTCCCGAGAGATGGGATTAGAAATCAGACACGTCCATTCATGCAATATGTCAGACTCTTCATCTTCTATTTCGCATATTTGAAGGGTTGTCAGAACTCACCTCTTGAAAGTGGTTCGCCTTGCAATCAAAGCTGGACTTCAGCCTCTCAGTCCAGTTCAGGAAGGTGGACGGTTTTTGCAAAACCACTTTTGTCATAGATGCGCTCAAACTGTAGACCAAAGAATGAATGATCTACAGAACACTTTCTTTTCGCAGTACTGAAAAAAGGACATCTAACCTTGCCTTCTGTGCCTTCTTCCATCCTATTATGTCCCACAATCCTCTCGACTTTTCCATATCAGCGGACTTTGTACATTAATAGAGAGTTAGAGGCATATCAACGAAGAGTTTCATTCAATATTTGGTTTGAAGTTGGATGCAGCTACTGGCAAAGAATTCTTAGGTTTTCAATTTCATAACCGAAAGGTATTACACACACCTTACCAATCACGTCGGCTCGTGTTCATCTGTTTTAGAGTTATGCTTCACCAAATGCATTTCCCATGAACTGCAGACTGGTAGAAAAGCCAACTGCAGCAGAGATAATCTGTACAAAGCAGGGATGAGGCGGGGTGGCAGATATTCATGCGAGCCGATAGTGATATCCATGTCTCCGGCAGTCATGGAGTAGCTTACTTCCTGTTCATTTTATTTGTTCTTCGCGTTCGCATACTAGTCAAATCACTGCTTTCAAAAACATCAACATCATTGCTATCACTACCGGGCAGAGTTCTGAGCTGCGATCTCAAACGGATCTGCTAGAAGAAGTATGAGCTGAAGTCGGTCTAGCACAGATGTGCAGTGCGAAAGGCGCATACATAAGTTGAGATAGAAGCTATTTATTCGATTCTGGAGGGCAACACCATTTGATATGCCTCCGTTGATTTGTATAGTAGAGAACCCCAACCTTATGACACAACCTAGGACCATTCGTTATGCCTTCTCTGGGGTGTCAAAATTGTCGTAGCCCATATGGAACCACGGTGCTAAATCGCTTTGCGCTGGATGCCTGTTGTGGTGAGGGATCACTGCAAGGTACTGGCGAGTCCCGCGAAGGGCACATGCAGTTCCGCCCGTCGAGGTGTGCCGACCTTCCGGAAAGGCTACAAAAGACTGTGAAGTTACGCCCGATGAGGAAGCCAAATGGGCATGCGATTGGATCTATTAGGGGCATTTAGCCGTCGCATAGATGATTAGCCTTCTACTTCTTCTAGAAAGTTAATACCACTGCCTCGGAATTGGAGGCACGTGTTCGTAAAACACACACACACGCACACGCACACGCACACTCATGTCTTCTGTGTCCAAAAAAGTAGTTTGATATACTCAGAAAGAATAATGCACAACAATCTCTTTCGCTGTTTGTACCAGTAGCGCTTTGTTACCGAAGCTTTTCAGACCTATATGCTCACTGTCTCTCTAGGACAAAAAATGGCATCACCTCATTCTTCCTTATGTCTCCGAGAAGCGAAGTTTTAGATCGGGGGCATGACGCTTAGTAGGGGGCACTTATGGTATTTTTAGGGGTTTTTGGGGCATTTACTCTATTCTGTCCATCGTTCGCTATTGAATTTCTTTTCCCAAAAATCCGATGTGACTGAGCTGTTGTGGAACGTGGATGTGATCTGCGTCGGAGTTTAATGCTATCTATACATCTGTGGATTCCCAAACGCTATGATTATAGAATCCCATCCCACCCTAATCACAGATTTCATATTCGATGGCAATATCACGTCAATAAGATTGAATCTAGCAACTGTAGAGGATTCCTTAGAGCTTTGATTTAAAGGACATGCTTTTCGAACAGCTCCCCGTGTGCCGCCCGCATCCTACGATCCGATACTACGATACTAATATCAAAATGATGAAAAGGAATGCGTTCCCCTTCCGAGGATGAGGTTGCCTTAACAGCCGTCTTTTTCTCTTCCTTTGGAAGACTAGTTTGTGCAGCACCGCCGACATCCGAAGGACGCGTGACAATTCGAATATGCTAAAACCCCAAACAATGCCTCGGCTGGCGCGATCCAGTTCATCCTCGAAACAAGCATGGTGGAAAATGTCCTCAGAAGTTGCGCCCATTTTGCTCGTAGTAGGACATCGAACTGAGTTGCAATCATTTCCATCACTGACAGGGAACTGATGGATCAACTACTCTGAAAGCTCCGTAATACAATACCATCACCTCTGCTCTGTGTAACAAAGCAGTCGTAGGGTAGATGCTTCGCACGAAATACGACTAAAGAGTCGGAGACAAGGTCTGACCGCCCCCTCTAAGCTATCAGCCTGGGGCGGGATTTTATTTATAGAAGTTGTTAGATCAAGCTAGGGCTGCGTACCTGGCTTGATCCAGCGTGGAGCTTCCTAGAGAAGCGGCGAGACACGAAGGATGTGGTTGTGGTATGGGGTGAACTACTATGCTAATGTTGTGTTGTTGCACTATGCACAGGAATGTCAAGACAGCTTCGCCGCAGAAATTCTTTGTGCTCTGTGACTTCTTCACTACCCTTGTTTCATGTTTTACTAACGATCGGGGCTAGGTCGTCGAAACGGTAGCTCGAGATAGCATTGTACCTACATGACAGGCTATCGCAGAGCAACCATGCCACGGCTTTTCAAAATCAGCTCCCGGTTTGTGTGAAAATGCATTTCAGTACTTCTATTGTAGATGATGATCTGGTTGACATCGAAAGCGTGAACGTCTTTCCGGTACGGTTTTGAGCAGTCTTGAATTACAAGTTACCTGAAAGCAAAAGTATTGAAGCAAACATCTGTTGATCTACTCCTCCCATTGCAGTATATTCTCAGCGATGAGCAGTTCAAACTGTACCTCGTTCGAGAGATTTCCCGTCCCCGACTCATGTTAAGGTTCACTTCTCATTTTCGCAAAAAAGATTTACCGCTACGCTCCCTAAAAGAAACCCAGCCTAAACGTAAGTACTGTTATTCCCGTACGTGTTGAGAAGACCTTTCATATTTCTATCTGGTTGCTAGACACTCGGAATTGTATGAAGTAATCCTCTAGAACAATGCCATACTCTCCAAAGCGGTCGTCTGCAACTGCATTCGTGGCGTAAGGCAGTCGCGAGCTGATCGTTGTGTATTCCATAGGGTACCGTTGGTAACGGTACGAAGGTACCGTTTAATCGCATGTTTCAAGATACGTAGAAGGTTTTCAAGAGAGCACTTGGCACGTC
The DNA here is from genome assembly GCA_003194525.1 of Gracilariopsis chorda. NCBI lineage: Eukaryota > Rhodophyta > Florideophyceae > Gracilariales > Gracilariaceae > Gracilariopsis > Gracilariopsis chorda. The sequence goes on from NBIV01000387.1 coordinate 28,058, forward strand.
ATGATGCTGATCATTTCCTTGCTAACAGTCCAGATCATCGCCCCAGCGTGATACCTTTCCTTTTCGGAAAGAGGGCTTGTGCGAAAGTGAGGAACTGACTTGTGGAAGCCATACACGATCCTGGGTATTATTCATTGTTCGCACCAGCCATCCATGTTCCTCCTCCATGCCCTGCACTTGGTCTTTCTTGCGCCTCTCCAGCAGTTTCATAATTACATAGTTCTTTTGATACGAATTGAGTCATTTATTGACGTGCATCATGCCCGCGATGAGGGAAAATGGCTTTGGTCTAACTTTAAGGCTGGTAGAAAAGTGTCATGTTCCTACTTAGGTCAATCCCATGCCGCTTCTAATGCCTTGTTCGGAAAACAACGCATTTGCCTTGGTCCAAAGCTTCTCTACGGTTTAAGTTGATGTTTCGCACTGACGGTGGGTTTTCAGCGACCAACAGCTGATAGTTGGTGATATAAACTCGGATGCAAGAGCCCCGTGCGAAGTTTCCATCGAAATGCTCGTGACCAATCCCCGACCCAATTCGGTGCGGAAGAGTATACGGCTTAAACAAAGTCAGCGAAGGCACCCTGTAGTAAAAATTAAACGGACGAACATTATAGCCGGAAAGAATGAATTGCGGAGGGATGCCGTTGGAGGTGACGACTCCAATTCGTTCACCGGGATTACGAGAAACGATCTGCGGTGTAAAGGATTCGTCGGCTGGGCCGTCCAGCGAAAAGGAAGGCACATTATCGTGACCTTCGAATTTGAGTTTACAATCGTCGTAGGCGAGCTGGCACCAGTCGGGCATTCCGAAACTGGTAGCGTAGGCGACGGAGAGGGAGACGGTTAGGGCTATGAGCTTCAGCAACAACTTCATGATGAGAATGTTTGTGCAGTGGATGGAAGGTGATATTGGCACACGTTGAAGCCGACTCTCTCTTTTATAGCAAGTGAGTACGGCTTGATAGCACTGTTGCCGCGCTATGGGAAGAAGGATTTTGACAATTCATGAGCGAGCAATACTGCCAGCGGTAGCGATCGCTAACCCTTATCCCTACCTGTACCTGTTAATTCTTTAACAACAGCACTTCATGGACGCAAGTGAGACGCATCTAAATGTTCTGCTTGTCGATGCAAAAGAACACGAATGATTTTCATAAGCAGTAGTAGCGTCTGCGTACAGTACACCCCCTTTGAAAACCGTTAGTTGCCTGTACAGTATGTACGCATGTTCAGACCCATTGACACGGAAAACGTAAGGGTTGACCCATTTGAAGGGCTAGATAGCCTTATACGGTACTACAGCCTTAAACATTGTCCAGGTTTCAGAAGTGGCCGCACATCCCACCCGGATCCGCGAATTATTCTCCCTGAGAATAAGGGGCACTCTCATTACACAAATTCAAAGGCAAATTACGCAAACATTGTTGAAGAAGCCGGGAGATGCGAAGCATTCCGGAGATCCAGCGGCAGTATAGATTCATCATTTTAAGGATCAAGACGTGCTTGGTTGTGACGCACCGCTCACTTTCAGTTGGACAGCCAAACAACAGATAGAAGTTGCTCTGATAGATGGTATATTCTGGTAGGCATTACCAATTCTAAAAAGAGTACGTACACAGCCGAAACCAACGCAGGCGTGTACTCTTTTTAAGTGCATCCGAAACTACGCCCTTGTCCGACACGAAATAGAAGTCACAGAACGCGTACAACATAATCTATCCCGAGTGTACATATAGAAGACATCTGTGGTTCCGGCTTAGATAGCGCGCACATTTAGACCTAGCCTCTGTTCAAAGAGGGAACAGTTGTCCACTACCAACGAGGAAGCTTAGCATTGACGTTCTCACCAACCAACCATCCTATCGTATTATAGGATAGGAACGAGGAGCAGTTGTTTTGATCCTGTGGTGGGTTGTAGTGTCAAGTTGGGAAGAGAGCGACTTTCGGGGCAATTGTGGTTGAGTTGGAGGGGACGGAGGAATATGTGATACTTCTGAAAGCATCTCTTTCGTGGAGGGCAGTTTGAGCAGCGGCTCAACACGAGGCCGAGAAGCGCGCATCGAAAGAGCAGGCGATCGTATACGAATTCTGAGAGAAATTTTGTCAGCCGGAAGTGTGAGTGCTGTTCTCGAACGTTTCGAACGATAGTACCGTTTGGAATATCGCTTGCGGGGCGGAAGGATGGGTGGAACGTGGGTGAGCGAGCGGAGTATATGCGGATGGAGAGGCGTCAGTGGCAATGGCGGTGGCGGTGGAGCAGGCGGGAGAGTGCGGAAACGTTCGGTAGAAAGGTTGAGGGTTTCTTTGTGGTTATCGTCGTAGAGAATGGTGTGGCGTTTGTCGGGGAGGGCGCGGATGATGGTGGCAGGGTAGAACACGTTGTCCAGCGGCCAGAAGACGGCGATGCGAGCGCCGACTGGCGGCACCATAGCGGCGGTGGGGGCGGGAGAGCGGGCGCGAAGCATTGCGGCGGACGCGTTTCGTAGCGGTCAGGCGGCGGCGGTCGCGAGCGCGAGCGCTGGCGGCGTGCACTGGGAGGCCTCCGGATGCTGAAGAGGCGGTGCTCAGGGCTGACGCGCAAGTCCGGCACACCAAACAGACAGTAAAGTTGGTAGCGCTTTACAGCACGCGAGTGCGTCACGGCTCGTCGTCCACGCTGACAAACGCTTCATCTAACTATCAATTTCGAAAAGTGGCCAATCACAATCCGCACCACGCAGCGCATATGGTCCATCCAACTGCCACACTACGTGGCAATCATGGTCCATGACCCAAACCGCTCCGGTGTTGCTGTTGTTTGTCGATACCGCCAATGTCCCTGCCCCCTCAACCTCCACGTCCCCATCCATGCTGCTTGTCGATGCGAGAATCGCGCTGCTTTGGCCGCTGTATCCTGCTTTTCACTCGGGCACATTCATATGAAGCTCACCGACACGTCATACGGTACGACGACATTGATGCGGAATGTCCAGCCTCGCGACAGGAACTCTACAAAATTATCTCACTCCACCTTCCACCCGCCCCGCCGAACTGCCCCCCCCCTAAGGAAAAACCAACTCGAACCCCTAGCGACGCGAGTGGTATAGCATCTTCGCAATTCACTGAAACCTTCTACCACACTTGGATTCTCCCTCAATATTTGCTTGATGTATAGAGAACACACACTCTTTATAACCACTCACACAAACCAGCCTTGTTCTACCTTCACCGCAATGCTCCCATGCACCCACCTGAAACTCTTTCATAAACTTAAACTCTACGCTAATTTGAATCTGCAATCTACGGGCCTTCCTCTGCAGTACTTGCTCAAAATCAGTCTCCGAGAAGCGGCACTTCTTACTTGTACACACTCACAACTGTGTCTACCCAGCCTATATATATGCCACAGCCAACCTTTCCCAAACGTCCTCAGACATAGAAAATAGACTAATTGCATCTCGTCTGGTACTATTATGCTGATGCTGCTAATGGTTAAACTTTCTACTGAGCTCGACAGGTTCCACAATGATCGACCTCTTCCAGTTCGGAAGGATCCGAACTGCTCGAACTCGCCGGGTTTTGGACTGATTCTGCGGCAGACTTGAGAACAAATTCAGACCGTTACTGCTCTTGACGTTCGCAGCCAGAACGAGCAGCATATAACAGAACTAATGACGTTTCATCAGTTTCGGAAGCATCTGCATCTGAGCAGATGAGTTCTTTCGCCGTCGGGAGTGCATCTTTGTGCATTGTATTCGTCTCAGTGCGACAGTAGCTCGTCTGCTTTCCGACAGTTGCTCGTCGGGTATCCCTTCCAGCGCGGTAGAACAAAGACTTTTATGGGCGTCAAAGTTGTCGTAGCCCATCTGGAATCACGATGCTAAATCGCTTTGCGCTGGATACCGTTGTGGTGAGGGACCACTGCAAGGTATTACAGTAGCGAGTCCCGCTCAGGGCACATGCAGTTCCGCCCGTCGAGGTGTACCGACCTTCCGAAACGGCTATAAAACACTAGTTACGCCGGATGAGGAAGCCAAATTGAGGCGATTGGTCTAATAGGGGAATTTAGCCGTCGAATAGATAATTAGTATTCTACTTGTAGAAAGCGAATACCGTTGCCTTGGAATTAGAGGCACGTGCCCGTAACCACACACACACACAAAGACCTTTATTCACTCTAAACGTAAACAATGGAGTGGGTGCGCGGGAAACAAAAGACGAAGACGAAGAAGTGGAAACCGATCGACCAAAACGGTATCCTTGTCCCTCGTTGAGCCGAAAACTATTGTCATGGTTTGAGCCTTATGTAGAAATTCGCGGAGTGGCGCAGCGGGTCAGAAGTTACCGCCACCCACGATTCAAGTTCATACTGGTCGACTGAAGCCATCATTAACTCAGTGCGTAATGATCTTACCACAGTTCTATCAACGTCCTGTTCCAGTTGTGTCCTCCAATGAAATCACTTGAAGAACATAATTTAATCAAAGCAGGTTCAGAAACAACTCTCAAGAACACAGTAGAAGTGTTAACTACGTAATGGTGTGGCCGCAATTAAATGGGCATGTGGAAAGGGCGCCATAGGTGGGGTTTGAGAGGCAAACGAACGGACATGAGAGAGCAGAGAGGGAGGCTCGAGCAGCGCCGTCGCCGTTGCATTTATATTCTGTTGCCGCGTTCTTACAGCCTTCCAGAACAGCGCGGTTAGAATACAGCTTATCGATACGCTCGGCGTAGGTCAAAGCATTGACTGGCTCGCTGTTTCTCGTGTCCGTTCATTTCATATCTGCTCACTACGAGACAGGACCATAAATTCCATCTGCAATTCAACCGCAAACAATTATTGTCAAATGGAGCCTACTCAGGCAAATTGGTGCCCTTTTTGGCCCTCTTGCATGTGTAAAAGCCTTCTCTTGCCCTCTTTATCATAGGTAACGGGGGGGAAGGGTGAAGGGGGGCGGGGGGGTGAGGGGGGTGCTCAAAGGGCATTGTACGGGTCAAATCTAATCTAATCACAATGTACTAGATTGCGTTTGACGCTTTGTCATCATGTGGCATTTTAAGACGCTTCGAACACATCTTCCAAGTCCCAATGTTTTACACGCATTCCATCTCTATGCACATATGTGCTTTATCTAATTACAAAAGTCTAGAGTATCTTCTTTTATTAGCACCAATGTTAGGCTGTGATGAGGGAGCTTTCTCTCGTAGAATTTGACAAAACGCTTGCCAAATTTCGGCACAATTCGCAACACAGGTGTTCTGATATTCTACTACATCCAACTCTCTACAGAGAGCAACAGACAGTGAAGATTAGGGTCTAGGCTGACTGCTAACACAGCCAGTGAATGGCAGTGCAATTTAGAAGTATTAGCTGACAGCAACCGACAACAGCTGGAGTCAATCATGCGCTCCAAACAGTGATAGACATTTAAAACACAACAACCTCTCTCCCTATGGACAACGGCGGAGAGGGACGATCTTGATGCTGAAAGGGTTTGCCCGCATCGATTGACCTGAGCACAGATCATGTCAACAGACAGGCACACGCTCCGAACTTCAAGAAGCCCGCCAACAAGCTACCTTGTGGGGGGATGTCAGTCGTTCCATCTACCTTTGTCCCATCTATCTTTGTCCAGCAGAAAAGGTATTAACCGTTCGCTGTGCTTGTAGATATATGTAATTGGAGCGGGACAGGTCTATACGATATTTAGAGAACGTTATGTGAAAGGGAGATGAACAGATTAATATGTACCCCAATACATACGAAATGTTTACAACCGGCTGTTATTCCATTCCGCCGTAACGTCTGGTACCGACGCATAGGCTACTGCAATGCTTGGATCTTGGACGTACAAAACAATTCAATCGTTGTTTAGGATAAATGATAGAATGTAGATCGTTAGAAGAGAGTGTTTTGTCCTGAAGAACATTAGCGTAGCTAGGCACTAATGATAACTACGCAGGAAGTAAAACGTTCTAATTAGATTCTAATTCTAACGGTATGGTGAGAGGCAATGAGCTCCAGAGGGGTTCTAGTCGCCTAAAATAGGAAGTGTGGAGGCTAGGCAGTAAATCGACAAGTTCTGCAGCGATGTATCAGAGCTGGAGGACTGCACATTAACATTTGTGTCTGCAGCTCTGACAGCAATTTTGTGTCCAGGGGTGAGAAATCTACGAGAACGGACCAACGAACAAACCGAACATAACTACGCGGTAACGCAGCAAGGTGTAGCGGTTACAGGTGAGTACGCGACATACACACCCTGTGCCCAACGCTCATATTGGGCACTATTCTAAGTTGGGCATTAATCCAAAGCAATACGCTCGCATTGTGACCTTGAGAGACTATTCTCTCAATAAGTCTCGCAACCTCGATTTGTTGGCCAAGGTCAAGTCTAGTCCGTTTTTGGATCGGTCCAGGTCGTTCTGTTCCCACGACGGCTTCATGGTTTACGAAAACCAGTTGACAGCGGGCGACAGAGGTGATTGGACAATGCTAAGCGCAGGCCGACACCAAAGACCGCCCTCTAAGTATGCCACATGCTGCCGGGTGGCATTAATCCGAGGGAGGCACTGCTCAAAGTGGCACTATTGTGAGGGCCCCCGTCTCCCTGTCTTTTTCTCCAGGCGGCTCATATACGGCTCTTGTTGGATGAATTAGACAAACTGGCCGTGCACAACAAAGGCGCCTTCGTAATAGCAGGGGCGTATTTGTGACTAACCACTTTGCCACATGAAGTAGTCATTTGTCAATACTTTTCCAAAAATGGTAGTCAAAACCCTTCAATAATAATCAAAAATAGGATGATGACTACTTTTGCCGAGGTAGTCAGTCACATTCCCCATTATGGCAAAATAGTCAGTCACAAATACGCCCCTGCGTAATAGTGAGGTGGCGCATACTGATGAAAGAAGCATGCGATGACCAACTCCAGCTAGTAGACCACAATCTCCCAGATTACTTTGATCGGGAAATAGGTTCTTGGCATGCGGCTAGTCACCGATCCAACCCCAACACAGATGACCAACGCACTTTCCAAACCGGGTCTTAATACAACATGACTTGGGAGGCCAAAACCCTTTTGCAAATTGGATGGCTGCGTTCTGTAGGATTTGGGCTAAAGAAGGAAACGGGTGATCGTTACATCAACTGTAGCATCGTGGTGCACGAAAAGCAACACAATCCATAAGAAACAAACAGTAAACTTCACATGTTGCAGTTATACTGTGGCTGCGACCCAAATCGTCTCTTCAGGCGCTCCTCCGCACCAGGCACGCGCACGAAGAGACGATTGCAGCTCATGAGCGCGAAATAAGCTTCAGAAGGGTCCCGGTGAATAATAGGACGGAGTGGCACAGCTCTTAAGCGGCCGCGGATTGATGATGGCAGGGAACAACGTCGGATTTTGCGCATGGGTGATATCGAAGTACCGCTCCACGTGCCTTTCCTGCTCAGCAACGCGAGCCGCCTGCGTCTCATTGCCCGCGACGGGCTGCGCAATGAGGCGCGCGCTATCATCGTCCAGCTGGCTCGCGTCAGAAGTGGTCTGAAACGACTCCATTTGCCGCCGATTATCATCATGCTTGGCGATGATACGCAGTTTGATGATGCACAACGCGATCAGTAGTGCGATGCAATCGTAGCCATGGTCGGCGTCGGGCACGGTCTCGAAGACATCGGCGTAGCAATCTGCGCTGCCGTACAGCCAGTCGCACTCGGTGGACTGCTCGTGCAACGCGTCGATAGACTCCTCGGTGTCTTGCGTGGACAGACGGCGCATCCAGTGCGTGATGAACGCAGCGCAGCGCGCGTCTTGGTTGAGACGGAGCAGCGTGAATGGCACAACGTCGCGCAAACCAAGATTATCGGACAAAATGAGTCGCAGAAGCTCAAGACGATGCGTGAGCGCCTTGTTCAACAGCGGCGCCACCTCGTACCAGTGCGCCATTTCCTCGATGCGGGTGGCGAGCTCGCAGCGCGCGCGACAGTAGTCGCGCGTCTCTAAAATGCCCCAGAAATGACCGACGTGCTGGTGGAAGACGTTGCGCGGCGGATGGGTGATATTCTCCAGCCTGAGCGGACCGGTGTACGCGGAGAGCTGGCGCGTGTGTTCGTCGACGTTTCGCTGTAGTTGGCTGAGGCGCTTGCCCTCGGCTTTATGCTCGGGGAAGTCGTGACGCTGACAGGTGACGTAGCAGTAGTAAGCCAGCTTGCAGTGCGAACACGCCTTGAGTCTGCGGTTTTGCGAGGCATAGGCGCGCTCGAAACACGCTTTGCAGCATCAAGTGGGGCTGGTGTTGGGATCGGTGCCATCGAATGGCGGATTGCTCTGTCGAATGCGATCCAGGATGGAGTCCAAGTCGCTGGGCGCCTCGGACGGCGACGGCATTGCGGTGCAACGGTGACGGTTGCAACGCAAGTGGCGGCCGTTCTGCTATCGCGAGCACCTGCAAAGCTTGGGCGCTTTTAAACTCTCATCGCGGATCTGCTTTACGTAAAAGGGTATGCCACGTGCCCACGTTACTGTGACAGAGGGCGGTTCGAAGAAATGCGCAGCTGCCGTAGAGGTACCGTTGGTAGGTTCAGGGCCTCCAAGACTCCGGCAGTTGGTGGAGTATGTTACCAAGCTGGTTGGTGACTCTGACGACATAAAGGCATCGACTTAATGAAGAAACAGCCAAGGTAGTAATTCTTATCACGTTTCAATCAGACCTACTAAAGAGACAAGTGCTTTTGATCGAAAAGCTTAACGCCCACCGTACTCAGGACTTGTCTCATATGTCCGCGGTTAGATTTCTTCGCCCCACCGGTGAAAATGTCCATATTTTGCGAAAAGAGCTTCGAGAACCTCATTACAAGTCTTATGCGGTTGTGTTCAGTAACGTTGTTCGTCGAACGCTTGTCTAGGAAATTGCGGACGCTAATGAAATGGTATAGTATGGAAGAGGCAAGGAATGGCGACTATGGGGAGTCTACTCTTGATGCATCCATGCATTGCTGTTTTACAGGTAGTACAACAGTTTGTTTGGGCATCATCTTGTCTGATGTATTGGAACGGGTTTCTGCAAAAACAGGATTAAGGAATGACTATATATATACCGTATTTTTTAAAATACGGCATTGGAACGGGCTGTTAAGTTATACAGTTACAAAAATTCTGTCGATAAGAAATTCGGGACTGGCGTAGTATAGCGTTAGGTCAAGTTATACAGGACAAGATATCTGTCGATAACATATAACCAATCATCACATGCCCCGTCTGACACCAATCGCTATATATTATAATCACACATATTTTATGGAATGGCCAAATTTATCGGTCATTTCGTGACCATGCAGAGTGTCTACCAACGGTACGAAGGTACAGGGATGTGTCTTCCTGGTCAGCTTCAATTCGGTCTTGCACTCTGGGCTCAACACATATGCTCCCTGCTGACGGAAACACACCACTTGTTCAATTAGATATGCATCTGCTTGCGCTCCATTCTCACGCAACGCGTCCACACCGTCTCGGAGCCGCACTGGTTGGCGACATTGACGCTGCGCAGAAATTTTTTGATGTTGCCGCTCATCTTGGCGTTGTGGTTTGTGCTGAAGTTCTTCGAGGCTTCGGATCTTAACCACATCCTTAAGTCTTTGCACGTGTTCTCCCAGCCCTCCTTGAACGGGGCGCCTCCCAGTGCCATGTACCTGATATTCGGCAGCACCTTGCAAATGTCGTACACCGCATGCGCTGGGCAATTGCCACGCTCCGGGTGAAACAGCCTGTTCTCATTCTTGCGCCTCTGAAACTGGCCTGGAGTGGCGCCCTTGTAAATGCAATCACAGCACTGTTCACACACGGAGTACACAAAATAATCGAGCTGCATCTTGGAAGTGGGGTTCCACGCCTTCACCTGCGACGCTCTCTTCCCGTCGCAAGGGTTTATATCCACGTAACGCTGGAGCTTGGCCTTGCACCCAGGCGCATCGAGATTGTAGATAGATTTGCAGTCCTTAAAGCCACCGTTCTCTTTCACAAGCCTGAGCGTGCACTTGGAGCACAATTCGCGTGGCAAGCGCACCTGTCTACACATAGAATTTAAGGATTGCTTATCCATATGGCACGGAAGATCTTCGCGCATCGCCTCGATGCGTGGGTTCATAGTGAGCGCACAAAGAAAAGCAAGCATCCATAGAACACGACCCATCTCAAAGCGCAACAAGATACAGCGCAGACGATGGCTGCCAATGTGGGAGAACGGCGGTATCTTTGCTCTACTCAATCTGTCGATCTGATGTCTTAAGTACCGCCAGATGTACTGTTTTGCATCTTGCTTTGCATTTTTCAGCCGCTTCAAACCCGTGTAATGCTTCATAGATAATGAGCAATTTGCGTTGTTCAGTTGCGAACCCACAAGGTTTTCTAGAACACTACGAAAGATAAAGAGCACGTTGTCTCGCGACTTCATCTCGTCCTCTCGCGATCGATTCTCAATGAATGGACAGTACAGCTTTGCATCCTGCCTGTCGATTAACGACAACCCACCGTGTGTCGGACGGTGATGGTAGTTGTCAGCTATCTCAGAATACGGAAACAAAGGCGCTTTACTCTCGATGCTTTAGAACTGCATCGACTCCGCAAGATCTTGAGAGAGCCAGACCCTGTCGGAGATTACATAGGTGGCTGCTCTTCCTCTAGTCCCACCCACCGTTCAAAAGCAATAACGGAGAGCAAGACCCACTTAGGGTTGACAATATCTTGTACTTTTTCCTCTCCTGATGGCTCGTATTTTCTCGCCGAAAGATAGCAGGTTGCTCATCTGTATACATACTAGTCTCTATCGGATCGGTGCACTGACCTCATATGAGGTCAGCGCAACGGCATGCAAAATTAAAAAAAAATTGAAATCTGATCCGCATGGCCCAACATTTCAAATTTCTGACTTGAAACATGGCCAACCAGGTGGTCTTTGAACTATAAGATTTGTGGACGGGGCCATTGTGTACGAATGTTGTTGACGATAATGCTTGGTGTTACAGCTAAGACTGCTGGTGATGTGTTGTGGACATGGTTCAGCGCTGCCGGCATAGAAGAAATGATGAAAACATCAAAGTGAAAAGGTTTTTGGAAAATTTCTAAGGTTTTGATACAGTTCTAGAGTAATTAAAATTGATTTCATATGAGGTATTCAAGCATTTCTAAATTGAGTTTGATTCCCTAAACGAGAAGCAGCAGCTTTATTCTGTCGAAAAACAAGAAACAACGCTTCGCGAATCGCGTATACCTTCCTGGTTATGAATAGCGCCTCTTTTTAAAGTGTAGAAGCGACCACAACCGCTTTTGCGGTTAGACTTTTGGCGTTCAAAATTCTTGATTGCCATTGCCTGGAGGTTTGCAAGTCCAAACTTTGTATACTGTCGAAGAATAATACATTCCGCAAGAAAACGCGGACAGTAGTGTGAAAAAGGTCGTCCCAAATACCTTTCTTATGTAGAACACAGCTACAAAAGATATTTTTCGAAGAACTTCACTTGGCGATCAAGTTTTTATTCTGTTATCTATTCTTCTTACACCAAAAAACGCACTTTGAGCAAGCCAGGCTTTTATTCATAAAGACAAAATGGTTTGAACACCTTTACGTCACCTTTCAGAAGAATAAAATAAAATTAATTTTACTCTTTTCTCCGTACTCAAAACAATTCAGAACTGTTTACTGTTTGCATGAAGTTGGCATAAACTTTCGGTAAAAAATTCTAAACTTTTATGTACTAGATAGACACAAACTAAAAAGAAATATTTTTAAAGTTCTTCAAATCATCATTCTCTCCAAATTTGGGATTTAATCAATAAAGATGAGAAGAACGTGGCTTTATGAATTTTTGATATATTATGACCAGCATATAATACTGGGCTTCGTACACTATAGGTTCAAAACTAGTGCATAGGTCTTTTTGATATTATGTTTACTATACGGAAAACAACTCTGAGATTTCTTGAAAAACTTTTGAAAATACTGAGATTAAATACTTATTGTAATAAGTTTTCGAAACAATTATAATAAATATTTTCGTTGTCACCATAAAATACGCGTAGTCCGTTTGCTTAAACTTGTAGTTTACTGATTGGATGGTTTGATTTAAAGCATATACGCTGTCATAGTTTTGAGTTTTCTCCAACAGCAGAGCAAGAAAACATTTTTTGGAAGCAATTTTATTCATAAATGGGAGGTGGTGATTCGAAATGGTTTTTGAGAGAAAGTTAAATGCCAGAAAGTTCAATATCAATACTTCATAATTTAAATTTTTTTAAATATGCTTTACAAGTATTTTGGTGATTTTGAGATCTTAAAATGAAAAGAATAGTTGCTAATGTTCAGTGTGCATGTCATCTGCACAAAAAAAAGTTGCTTATGTTCAGTGTGCATGTCATCTGCACAAAGAAAAGTTGCTTATGTTCAGTGTGCATGTCATTGTGGAGCAACGCTTTCCCGTCGGTTGGGAGTTTTTCATATTCATTGGAGTATCCACTGGTGGATTGGTTCGATACCTCATTTATGAGTTGATCCCTCGCGGCATAGCGATGAGGTGGCACTTGAGGGACCTGGACAGATATTACTAGTGGCATTCTGGTGACAGATGGTACGCTGTACGCGTGTGGTAGTTTCGGTTCCAATTTTGGATATTTAATTTTATGGTTAACGCCACTTGTGGCCCAGACAGTGGGAACTCCACGTGTATGGACCTCAAGAGGTGTGCACCAAATTAGTTAATTTATTTAGTTTATTGTGGTGCAAACCTACTTAGGTAATCACGGCCTCGCCGTCCGCACCACCAGGAAATGGTAACCTTGGTTCTCTTTCGAGATATACTCTTTGCAGAGTAAGGCTCTGGTAAGAAAGGCCCTCGTAGGGATTACGACTGCTCGCGGAGAGTATCCACGAGTGGATTCCGTCTACCATCCCCTTGGGAACATTCAGGCGTCACTACTGCTACAGTATCACCGTGTTCGGTATTTTTTATTTGTTCCACTGTCAGTCTTGGATTCCGCCCCAGTATTGGGTTCTTCGTCGTGGTGTTTACCACATTCCCGTTTGGGATTCGTTCTTTATTTTGGTTCGCCCCGTCGCCGGGTCTGTTGCCGCGTGTTGCACGCCCCGTCGCCGGTTCTCTTGGGTTCTCCCTTTTTCCTTTCGCTTTCCTTCACAGTATATCGTGTCATTATACACTCACGTGTGTACCATCCGTTCCTGGAGTTTACCCTTTTTCTGGGCCATTCCCGAACCTCTGCAGGTATAGCCAGAACCACGTTGGTCTTACAAGCCAGCCTTTACGTGGCGCAGAGGGCTCTCTCAACTGAGACACCATCCCATAGGGAGCGAGGTCTCGAACACCTTGAAGGTACTTCCCGATTCCGGGTTTTGCTGTACAAGTGGTCTCCTGACTTAGAATCTGGGATTGCACTCTTTCGAGTTGTTTGTCGGTTGGTTCCCATTGCTGGGTTCTCAATTGTCGAACCACTCAGTGGTCTGGATACTCACTTGAGTTTGTGACTTTTCTGTGAAGTCTTTTTGTGTTTATCCGTTCTTCGGAAGTCTTGAGATCGATTTACGTATATCGTTTACCGATAGCGGTTGTCAGTTACAGTATGGCACCGACGGCTCCGGGTCCTCGGAATGGTTCTACTCGTCCCGCTGGAGCAGGCCCACCTGCCGCACCCAGGTCGAGGATGTCCGTTCCCGACGACCGAGATGATATTGAGATCGATCCGGATCTTCGGAGAGCACTCTCAGCTGCGTCTGCACCTCAAGAGGTTTTTACAGTTTCTAAACCTCCAATTGTGGAAACGCCGTCTGCAGCTGACCGAATTCGGTTTGTTAATTCCGAGTTCTGGAGGTTGGAGTCACGTGTGGAAATTGCCAATGTGGCTCACGTCGACCTCCTGCTGGATGTTGCCACTCTGCGGCGTAAGGTGAATGACGCCCAGTTGTGGGATGTTTCGGGGGATATTCGTTCCCTGAGACGGGATGTCAACTCCATTTTGGAAAGTTTGGGTACCCCTGGGGTTTTCATCCAGGGTTACCACACGTTTGTGGAAGAATTCCGTGAGCAAGCGGATCGTTTCGAAGCCCGTTTGAGCAATCTCGAAGAGATATTCCGTCTGGACGCAGAAGTCGAGGCCAAATTGGCGAAATCCGATCGTTTAGAGACGTCTGGACACCGCTCCGTTACACGGAATAACGGAAGTTCCAAAAAGGAAGTTCATCCTCAAGAGGATTCGTCTGGTTCAGATTCTGATGACTCGCGTTCGAGTTCTTATTCGGATTCCGATTCGCCGGAGAAGGATGAAAAACGACGCGAACCGCGTGCTACCCAATCTGGGGCTACTCAACCCACACGGAGGGACGTACATACCCGTGTGAAGGGTCAGAAGCACTTGGGAATCAAGGAGCTGAAACCTACGAATCCGCTCTATCGGAAGTTGTTGTCGTACCGGTATTATCGGTTGGTGAACACGTCTACAGAACGTTCATCCCGTGGTACGGGCAAGGTCAAGGACTTTATTAAGCGCCTCAGCATTACCCTGTACAAAAGGGAGTTCAAAGGCGACGACCCAATATTGGTTCTTGATTTCCTTGCTAGGTTCGTCCGCGAAGCGGATCTACTTGGTATGAGTGAAGCGCAAGCTTATTTGACTTTACCCTACTTTCTAAAGGGTTCTGCAGAAGACCAATTTCAATCCGTCCGCGGATCCTCGAGGGCCTCGGAAGGAGGAGTCACGTGTTGGCTGGAAGCAGTACACTACCTTCTCAGGTCATACGCGACACCGAATGCGGTTCAAGCAGCAATTCTCGCTTTGAGAGACACTCGTCAACGACCGACGGAGTTCGAAACGGAATATTCAACCCGCTTGAATAAAGCGTTTCACCGATGCGGTAATGTTCATTCCCATCAAGAAAAGTGTACCATGTTTGTGGATGGTTTGGACCCTTCAATCAGGGCTTTGGTATCCCGATATCGGGAGGACAATCGCAGAGCGAAGTACATGGACCTGGTCCACTACGCTCAAGCGGAAAGTGATACCTTCCGGGCTAGGCGGAATCCGAGAGTTCGGACATCGAGAGCGCTCATTGCCGATGGTTCGGATTCGTCTTTGTCCCTGGCACAGGGTAATACCAGTCATAGTGTACAGGGCCACATCCACTTTCTTGGAAGCAATCCCGAGTCGTTTGGTACGTCTGAGTTGCTGTCGACTTCGAATCCCTCAACGGAAGATGATCCTAGCTTGTATGTCAACCCTCGCAGGGTACTGGCAGTCCCACTCGCTCACGCGAATCAAGCTACTCGCTTTTCCCGACCGGGATGGAGGAACACTGCACCACATCACCTTCATCCACACCGTGTGGACACGCGTCTACATCCGAACCCGGAACAGATGATTTGCTTTTTATGTTACCTCTCAGGTCATAAAGCACCAGGCTGTACATTCCCACTTCGGGAGGGTTCGCAAATAGTCGCGCAGTACGAAGCCTTGACTGCCTAACAGAAAGTTCGAGTGCCGAATCGATCCTATGAGGAACAGAAGTTGCTTCGAGGCTCACTTTGGTTCACAGGTCTCTGTTTTTATGCCCGCGAACGGGGAACAGTCTGTTTCCCTCGAAGGGAGTGTTGCACCGCAATCGGTGGAGCCCGCTTCGAAACACTAGTCTCGGGAGTTTCCTCTACGGGAGGGGCGTCTTCTGAGCCGAAGTTGAAGACGCCCGAGGTGTTACAGCTTCGCTCCCCATCAGTGGTCAAGATCCGTTCAAGGAAAGCGGCTACTTCCGACACGGACTCTGAACACTTTGGTGTTTTACGTCGCCCGTGGATACAGTCCCGTAATCTCCGTAGATAGATTCATGGTTATGGCCAAGCGAAACTATAAAGTTTACGCTGATTACGGCCTTTCCAACCAGTTTATGGTTCGACAGTTGTCTGTCCTGGACACAGGAGCTGCGCCGAATCTTATCCATTTTGATCTCTTGCCGTCCACTCTTCGGGAACGTATTCGTCATGGTCCAGGGTTGGATATTGCGGATGCAAACAACAACCCGTTGCGCACGGTTGGTAACGTTTTCCTTTGTGTAAGGATTGGTACCATCTTGGTTCAATTGGACTTTATTTTTTGCGAAGGACTCGCCGCACCAGTTATACTCGGTTGTGATTTTTGTGATCGATTCATCGAAGCAATCCGACCTCGTATGAAGACTGTTGAACTGGAAAACGGTTCTACTGTTCCAATTGTCCGGAAGCCTTTGAAGTCTGCCACGCGGAAGCGCGTACCGTTACCGGTTGCTCAGGAAGTTCCAAACATGGATACGGTATCGACAAAGCTTCGCGTTGCGAAATCAATCGCCATTGCACCGGAAACCCAGGTGTGGGTAGCAGTCCTAACCAAGCAGCATGGTACGCAGGTTGTTCAGCCCCTGGCTTCTCTCTACGAGACACGACAACTCGCTCTAGCGAATGGCGTTGTTTCCGTAGAACCGGATAAACCCTTCCGGGTACTGGTTGCTAACTTTGGCAAAACCACTCAGTGGTTAGTCAAAAACCAAGTATTGGGTTCAGTTCTTCCACACCCGCAAGCGGTCGTCCCGACTAAGTTACTTATCGCTGAGGTTCTTGGGATAACAGACCCTAAGGAGGGAGAGGAAACCACTCAATTCGGTGAAGCTGATAAACAACAACCTCGCGAGGTGAATTCGGGTACTGCACCCCTCGAAACCTCAGAAGGTCAGCTACCACCTGGTACAGAACAGAAAGATCCTGTCGAGGAATTAGCGAAATTTGACTTGACTCATGTCCCAGAATCCCATCGGGAGAAGCTCAGGGATATGCTGTCAGAGTTCACTCCCATGTGGGACGGTTCCTTGGGAAGGATAAACATTACAGAGCATTGAATTGATCTCCTTCCGAATACTCGGCCGATTTCACAACACCCTTACAGAGCTGGACCGAAAGCTCGGAAAGAAGAGAAATCTCAAGTTGAGAAGATGATACGCGCTGGCGTTATTGAAACAACCCAGTCTGCATGGGCATCGCCATTTGTGTTAGTTCCGAGACCGGATGGTTTGTGGCGCTTTTGTGTCGATTACCGGCGCCTCAATTCGGTCACGGTTAAGGATGTTTATCCTATTCCAAGAATGGATGAATACATCGACTCCCTTGGGGATGCTACTGTGTTCACTACCCTCGCTGCGAATTGGGGTTATTGGCAAGTTCCTATCAGGAAAGAGGACCGAGATAAGACGGCTTTCGTATGTCATCAAGGATTGTTCCGATTTCGGAGAATGCCCTTTGGGCTTACGAACGCTCCTGCTACCTTTCAAAGGGCAATCGACATACTGCTAGCTCCATTCAAATGGAAAACGTTTCTTGTTTACCTCGACGATACAATCGTTTTCTCCAATAACTTGGATGAGCACTTATTCCACGTTCGGGAAGTAATGAAGGTACTGCGCGACGCAGGTATAACTCTGAAACTCAAGAAGTGTGAGTTCTTTACCGAATCAGTGAAATATCTGGGTCATATCATCTGTCCCGGAAAGCTTTTGATCGATCAAGTGAGAGTCAATTCCTTGAAGGAAGCGAAGCACCCAACTACTCAGACTGAGCTGCGTTCCTTTCTAGGATTGTGTAACGTGTACCGTTGTTTCGTTCCAAACTTTGCGGAGATTGCTACACCTTTGAACAGGTTACTGACCAAAGGTCAACCAGTCAAACTGGACCCTTTCGGGGACGCAGAGTCATCCGCTTTCACGGAATTGGTGAACGCCGTGACGTCCCCACCGATTTTGGCATTACCCACTCTGGTTCTTCCATATGAAGTCGATACCGACGCTAGTGCTAACCAAATTGGTTGTGCGTTGTTTCAAACCAATGAAGATGGTGAACGACACCCCATCGGGTTTTGGTCGCGATCTCTAAACGTGCATGAACGTAATTATTCCGTCTCGGAGAAGGAGTGTCTCGCCGTTGTGTGGGCACTCTCTACTCTACGACCCTATTTGATGGGTGTTCACTTTACCGTACATACGGACCATTCCTGTCTCCATTGGCTTATGGAAATTACCGAACAGTCGGGCCGGTTGATGCGTTTGCGTCTCCGACTGTCGGAATTTGATTTCGATATCCTGTACAGGAAGGGTACCCTGAACACTCAGGCGGATGCGTTATCCCGTTTGGGAACCAATTCTGAAGCACTGCCGACTATGGACTTGGATATACCATGTTTTATGGTGGAAGACTTGGATGACGGAGCCAAAATCCTTTTGGATGATATATGTGACGACATTCTCGTCACGAGAGACGTAGAACCACCTATTGGTTCTTTTATACCCATTAATCCCTAGAAGTTAATACGTGAGCAACAGACAGATCCGTTCTGTACTCAGATCCGTGCTCGCCTCAATGGAGGATGTCAGATACCGTTTTCGGTTACCGATCAAGGCTACCTTGTCAGGTTTGTTAACTCGAACCCACAAATCGTGGTTCCTCACTCGCTACAGCAGCGAATTCTTCACTTGTCACATTATGTGAAGGTTGGCGCTCATCCTGGTGGAAGAAAACTGTATCTCGCATTGAGAAGGGATTTCTACTGGCCATCTATGGCATTCGAATGCTACGCAGTGCGCCGTTCCTGTACAGGATGGGCGAAGAATGAAGTCAAGCTACGCAAACACTATAAAGAGTTAACGTTATTCCCCGCCAGGGCACCGTTGGAATTCGTGCCCATGGATCTCCTCGGAGAAACTGATTAGAACTCCCCGCGGGAATCGGTACCTATTGGTAATCACAGACCGATTCTCCAAATTGGTTCGGACAGTTCCGCTCAAGCGCATTACGGCAAGTATTGTTGCCAAGGCGTTCGGCACCCATTGGGTATTCGTGTATGGACCACCCGTACAGGTGCTTTCCGATAACGGACTTCAATTCACGTCGAAGTTCTTTCAAGACGTCTGCCGTATCCTGGATAAAAGGAATCTGTTTGTAGCAACGTACCACCCTCAGGGTAGTGGTCAGGTGGAAAGGTTTAACCGAACGATGCTTAACGCATTACGGTCCTACGTTGCGGATCACCCCAAGGATTGGGACCTTTACACAGACGCAATCACATATGCGTACAATACCCAAGTGCATAGGGTTACGTCTTTATCACCATTCGAACTGGTACTGTCGCGTTATACCACCGCCGGTTTCTATCGAGGCACAGCCAACACTGGCAACTTACCCTTCGCCGGGTTTGTATCGCGACTCCTGGAAAGGATGGCTAAAGAAGATGGTTCCGGTTGCACGGAAAGCTATGGCAAAGGCGCAAAACACTTACAAGCGTAACTTCGATCAGAAGATTCAGAGACCTTTACCGGAAATTCGGGCGAACGAGTTTGTCTTCCTTCGAAAGGAATACTACAATCCTCAGAAGAAAGGTCGCCATAAGCTTTCTCCAATCTTGGTTGGACCCTACCGTGTGGTATCAGTCGCACAGGACACTGTCGTGTTGGACATTAATTCTCAACACGAGAGGATATCACGCGACCGCGTTACTCCGGCACCCAATCCAAATCTGGAAGGGTTGAACTCACCTACAACCCTTTCAGGGAATGCTGACACGGTTGACCAGCCTTCCGGTAATGGACAGCCGCGTCCGGCAATTCTTCCGCACCCGGATCGTGGACTAACTGATCTGCCGCCTACCGCTTCCAACAATGGAAATGCTGACCCGCTACACCCCGAACAGGTTCGGCACAACGACTCTCAGAGATTAACACACCCACAGGAGGTTGTCAGCAGACCCCTGGCGCCGCCTAAGGAGGGGAGGAGAATACCGTTTCGGTTTCGGCGTCGCCCGCTGCAACCACGAATGGTAACGCTCCTGCCGAAGAGACAGTTGTCCCTACTTGTAATTCGCTGCAAAATCGCGCATCACGCGATGGCACCGCAGAACCGGTAAGGAATAACGTCAGAAGGGATGAAAACAGTCCTGCAAAGGATGATGAACAGAACGACGAAACAAACCAATCTGGTAACCTGTCAAGTGATACTTCTCGCATTCGCGATTGTGCTACTGCGTCACCGAAGAAGACGTCTCCGAAGACCCGAATCGGGTAGTGTCTGCCCGACTCGCACGCGGGAGAACTCGATGGCGAGGACGGGGATCCAGCTTGGAATGACGTCTGGAACTGGGAGTAAGAGAACTCCGAAGGAGATGCGAAACCATGATTGGTGGACAATTGGACCGTGAAAGACCCGCTCAGGGTGTGCATTACGTCATAAAGAGGTGGCGTGCGCTCGCGCTTGCGAAATGAATGGCGCTCCGTGACTCCCTGCCGGGAACGGACAAACCCTAGACAGGCACGTGCCAGAGATGTGGCGCGCAAGCGAACCTTCCGGCCTATCGGATTTCTCGGAAAATTCCCTGTGGACCGGCGGTCCGCCGCCCTTGCACAGGGAGTATCGAAGAGGTGCACCACCGTCAGAATGGTCTTCCCGCTGAAGCGGTTCATCGCCTGAATTGCC